>CAUYPK010062453.1:0-39740 GCA_963574355.1 Loris lydekkerianus | reverse complement strand
AAAAAAAACGTTAAAATTAATTATAAATTAATTTTCATTTTAATCTGTTTCTGATATTTTCTATGGTTCAATGATCAATATTCAATTTTTTATAGAAACTGTGTCATTATTTTATGCACAATGTTATTGGGGGGGGGGGGTTGTTTTTTTTTTTTTTTTTTTGAAACAAAGTCTCACTCTGTTGCCCAGGTTTGAGTGCCACAGCTTCAGCCGAGGTCATAGCTATTGCAGACTCCTGGGTTCAACCAGTCCTCCTGCTTCAGCCTCTCGAGTAGCTGTGACTACAGGCACCCACCACAACACCCGGCTAATTTTTTTGTAGAGATAGGGTCTCACTCTTTCTCAGGCTGGTCTTGAACTTCTGAGTTCAAGTGATCTCCTGCCTTGGCCTCCCAGAGTGCTAGGATTACAGGAGTGAGCCATCACATCCGATGACTAATGTTCAATTGAGTCATAATAATAGTCTGTTATATTAAAATCAAGAGTGAATATAGGAGAGTAGTCATTTTATAAGCAAACATCCTGCCATGTAATGGGGGATGGGGAAGAATATGTCATAAAGAAACACACTTAAATCTTTAGCTAAGCTGAAAGAATATGTCCATTTCCATAAATAGTATAAAGACAGTCTGATTGTTTATATGCCTTTTCTCTTAGCTTTTATTTTATTACAGTTTTAGAAAAGTATAAAGGTTTGATTAGTTTTGAACATATTCAGTACGATTCCTAAGATGGTTTTAAAAATAGAACTTTACATAGAAAGGTCATCAGAATCTCACACATAGTTATATGTTACACACAATAAATTTTCTTTTACCTTTTTTTAAAGGAGATAAGGTCTTGCTATGTTGCCCAGGTTGTTCTTAAACTCCTGGACTCAAGCGATTCTCACATTTCAGCTAGATATAGCAATAGAAGAGTAGCTAACTACTTCTTTGTATATTGCAATAATATTGCCCCATACTTTGGTTGTTTTGTTTTTATTGAGACAGAGTCTTTCTTTGTCGCTCTAGGTATAGTGCCGTAGCATCATAGCTCACAGCAACCTCAGTCTCTTGGGCTCAAGCAATCCTTCTTCCTCAGCCTCCCGAGTAGCTGTGACTACAAAGGCCCACCACAATGCTCCACCACTTTTTTTATAGAGACAGGGTCTTGCTGTTGCTCAGTCTGGTCTTGAACTCCTAAACTCAGGCAATCCACCTGCCTCAGCCTCCCAGAGTGCTAGGATTACAGGCATGAACCATCCCACCCAACCTGCCTGCCCCATTCTTTGAAAACAACAACAACAACAACATTCCTTTTTCTCTTTTTCTTTTGGAGTTTTTGGCTGGGGCCGGGTTTGAACCCACCATCTCCCGTATATGGGGCCGGTGCCCTACTCCTTTGAGCCACAGGCACTGACCCAAAACATTCTTTTTTCTTTAAGATATTTCAATAATTATTTTGGAAAATATAAGAGTTTAAGTGGCATGTTTAAATACCAGAGTTTATCTTTAGTTTCAGGAGGTATATTGATTTTTCCAATAACATACTCATTTATAACAAGACTTATTAAAAAGTAATATCAAAAAATCATTGGAGGGCAATTTACCCAGACATGTATTCTATTTTTTTAAGGAAGAGATTGCCATGACTTTGCTTAACAAGTTTATTTTCATTTTAATAACTATAAGGATTTTTATAAAGTTGTATACATTAGTTACAATGCCTTCTTGAAGTATGCTGAAGTTCATAGTATTTATGAGTTATGAAAAGATAACATAGTTTGTTACTTTACTTTTTTACTTTGTTGTTATAAAGAGTCCTTGTGGTAGAAGTACCTGATACATAATAGAGAATCAAGAATATTTGTTGAATGAAGAAAAGTTATATAGTGCATGCAGTAGAGAAAACTGACTTCTCACTCCTATCATACCTGCTGCCAGTTCTATGACCTTGGACTAAAGATTTATTTTCTCTAAGTCTCATTTTCCCCAAGTGTTACAGTGGAAATAATAATGGCAGCTCTTTCATATGGCTCTTAAAAAGCATTCAGAGCTAAGGCACATGCTCCATGTCTGCAGTCCTAACCAAATAATGGAATTCTATAATTGTAAATTATTTTACTGGTGTAGGGTTTTTTTTCCATTTAAATTGACAGTTGTTCTTCTTATTTTTCCCAAAGTCTCAAAAAATAGACAACTAATATTTATAAATAAAAATAAAAGATAATTTCAAAAAACAGATTATGCCCAATCTTATAGACAATAGAAAAAGAAGAAATATTAAAAAATCATTCTACTTCATCTGGATATATCTGATATTAAAATTAGAAAAAATATATTATTATAAAGAGAAATTACAAACATATTTCACTTATAAATGAGGATGCAATATCCTAAACAACATATTAACAAGTTGAATTAAAAATTAATGTTTAAGGAATGTACTTTGGTCAAAATTAAATCCAATTTATGTTAGAATTAGTCACTATTTTCTTTTCTTTTTCTTTCCCTCACTCCTTCTCTGTCTGCTCTCCCCATCCCCCATACCCCACCATGTCATTAATTGTCATTAGTAACTGATGACTCCATACTGAACCTCAGAGTCAAAGCATTCTATAATAGACATACTCTTATCTGACAATGGGAATGTTATCTTTTTTGCATTATTATTCTTATTGCTTAATATTTCATTGCAGCAATGGTCGATTTCTTTTCTGAATGTATTTATCTTCATTCGTTCTTTATGAGGTTTTTGTTTCTAATCCTTATCTTAAACATTGTTATTGTTATTAAATTTTAAGCCTTTTTAATTTTGTGAAAGCAAAAAGTGGAAACCAAATAAACACATGTATATGTAAAAAAATAATAGTAATAAAGTTCTGTGCACTTGGTAAAAATAAATAAATAAATTGACAGCTGTTGTGCGTGTGATGTAACGAACTGAAGACCCCAAACACATAAACCACTATTTAGAAAATTAAAATAAAAACCTTCTGGGCTGCTGGGCACTTTTTCACTTTCAGGGACTCTAAAGTGAATCTTACAGAGTTCTTATAATAATGGTAGTCACATAATATCCTCAAAGGTCTTGATGACAATAATTATGCCTCATGCCCCAGGAATTCATCAGTGTCCGTTATGGTCAGACTACCTGTAAACACCTCTCTCTAAAAAGGCCTACTGGGCCATTGCATTCTGTCTTTTTTCACCAGTTCTTACCTTAGTTTTTCTTAAATCATTTCCTTTGGTAAACAGCTCTTTAGAAAGTCTTAGGGGGCAACATAAGATGCCTTCGTATTCTCCTCTGGGACATCCCTTGTCTGATTTCAGAGAGTTGCTATCTCAGACTCTAATCAGAGTGATCCATAACTTGTGGTCCTTTTGACTCTCCTTGAGACATATTCTACAAAGAAGCACATGCTTGGTAAGACATTGAGAAGATAGAGCAAATTTAAAACCAGTAAATCTCTCATTTACCATGGACATAATTTGGAAAGTAGAGGTTTAAACTCTACAATTCCAAAATATTGAAGAGTTCAATGAGTTTTGGCAAATGTATGCAGTTGTGTAATCACCCTCCACTCAAGATATAGAATTTTGTTATAATCCCAATGAATTTTCCTATTCCTCTTTGCAGTCATCATGCTTGCTACCCCTAGTCTCAGGAAACCTACTGATCCACTTTGTGTCACCATAGTTTTGCCTCCTCTAGAACATCATACAAATGGAATCAAGCAGTGTGGAGTATTTTGTTTCTGGTTTCTTTTACCGAGCATAGCATTTTCAATACTCACTCTGATTGGTGTATCAGCAGTTCTTCTTAATTTTAAATAGTACTCCTTTGTATGAATACACCCACAGTTTGTTGTTCTATTCCTCAGTTGATGGACATGTGAATTGTTTCCAGGTTTTTTGGGGGGGTGGGGGAAAATTATGAATAAAGCCTCTATAAAGATTGTATGCTGATTTGGGGTAGATGTATGTCTTTATTTCTCTTGAATAAATTCTGGATTGCTGGGTTATATGACATAGTTTAATTTTACAAGAAGTTGCCAAAGTGTTTTCCACAGTAGCCGTGTCATACTGCATTCCCACCAGCATTGTGTGTAAGTTTCAGTTGCTTTACATCGTCTTCTATAAGAGGTATTATCGGTTATTTTTATTCTAGACATTTTAATAGGTGTATAATGGTATGTTATCATGGTTTTAATTTGCATATGCCTCATGACTAATATGTTGAGCATCTTTTCATGTACCTCCTTGCCATCCATATATCTTTATTAGTGAAGTGTCTATTCAAATACAGTAGAACCTCCGTAAGTTGACCACCCAAGGGACTGTAACAAACTGGTCAACATACGGAGGTGATCAACATACCGAACTAGGCCTACTGTACCTATTGCAAGTGATACATGTCTGGTCTATGCAAATTAGTTCAACTTAAGGAGGTGGTCCATGTAGGGAGTTGGTCAACTATGCAAATTTCATTTAATTCTGCCCCCTTTTATGGGGTTATTTTTTTCTTATTATTGAGTTTTAAAAATATTTTATATATTCTGGTATACTTCTACTTTTATTTATGTCTTCTTTAGTTTGTCATCAATGTTTTATAGTTGAGCATGCATATCTCACACTTACATTTTTAGATTTTGCTTTGTTTTTCTTTGTTCAGTTTTTATTTTAAATATTTGTTAAAACACCATTGTTACTCCTCCTAGGACAAGAGCAAAGATCACTCCCCAGAAGAAAAGGAACTATGTACAGAGCTTTACAGAATAGAGGCAACACTTTAACTAAAGGCTGACTGCCAACCACAGAATGAAGTTCTACATGGACTCAAGAACAAAAGTAAACCAGGCAGGGAAGAGGAAGGTGCCATTAAGGCATATCTTGTAGTAATCACACATTGTAGGGTCTGTCTTTGGAAGGTTGGGGTGTAGCATAGGATTCCATCTGTCTACTTTGGCTACCCTCCATGGGTGAGGTGCCATGTGGTCAATGCCACTCAAGTTCCTAGCCAAGGAGTCCCAAATTGAGGTGCAAGTTTCTCCAAAAATCATCTCTATCGGTGGCAGAGTGGTAGACACCCAGAATCCAATCTTCCACATTGTCTGGAATTTGGGGAGCTTAATTTTCCAGCAGGCAGGCAGTGTGGCAACCCCACCAGAATCCACAGAAGAACCTTTGGACTCCACACAAGCCTTTCACCATTGTTAGATTTATATCTAAATATTTTATGCTTGTTGGTGCTATTTAAAATGATACTTTGGAATTTTTAATTTAAATTTCTTCTTTGTGTAAAAAGTACAGGTGATTTTTTATTTTGACCTTATATCCTATGACCTTGTTTAAACTCCTTTACAGCCTTGTTGGAAATTTCTGTGCAGACAATTTTGTCTTCTGTAAATAGAGATAGTTTCACATTTTTCCTTTCTAATCTGTGTCTTTTATTTACTTTTCATGACTTATTGCACTGGGTAGGATCTCCAGTACAATGTTGAAAAGGAATGTTGAAAGTGAACATTCTTGCTTTGCTCCTCATCTTCAGGGAAACAATTTGGTCTTTCATCATTAAGTATGATATTACTTGTAGGTTTTTAAAGGATGCCTTTTCTTAGATTGAACAACATAGGAACATTTCTTATGTTCTTGGTATGCTAGGAGGTTTTTTAAATTATAAATAAATTATTGAATTTTATCAAAGCCCCTTTCTATTGAGATGATACATGTTGATATGGTGAATTGCATTGATTAATTTTTAAATTTTGAAACTAACTTACATTCCCAGGATAAAGCTCACTTAATTTTGATGTTTTATCTTTTTTATATATTGCTGGACATGCTAACATTCTGTTGAGAGAATGTGTGTGTATATGTGTGTGTGAGTGTGTGTGTGTATGTGTGTTCAAGAGTCATACTGGTCTGTAGTTTTCTTTTTTCTTCTCATCTCTTTTTCATTGTTTGGTATTGGGGTAATGCTGACCTTTCTTCTCTTTTATTTTTTGGAAGCGTTTTTGTAGAATTGGTACTATTTCTCCTAGAAACATTTAGTAGAATTCACTGAGGAAGTCATCTGGGCCTGCAGTTTTCTTTGTTATAAGGGCTGTGAATTTTTGAATTTATTTTTGAAGTGAAGATAGTACAATGCAGGTCACCTATTTTTTTCTTGAGAGAACTGCCACTTGTCTATTTCTTTAACAGTGTTATTCAAAGAGCAAAAAATTTTACACTAGGGTAGTACTTAATACAATAGACAATAGCAGATAACTGTAAGTTCTTAAGCAGCACAGTACAGTGAAACAGTTGTGTTTCAGGAAGATGAGTAGAATTCAGACAGGATCAAAGAAGCAGACTGGAATTAAGAAGACTATTCAGCAGGTAAGGGTCATGGCAGAGGTGGAGGAACCAAAAATGAGGAAAGTGGGCACTTGGAAGTCACTTTAAAGAAGGAATTGACAAGACTTAGCAACGGGAAATGGGTAAAGATGGAGAGATGGATAGGAGCACTCAGGAATGATCCTGAGCTTCTCTTTGGAGAGATGGGAAGATGGTATAGAAAGGTAGTCATTATAGAGGTCAAGGTTGTGCTTCACCTTGGGATATGTTGAATATTGAGTTGCTGTGGGAACTGCTAGCAAAAGTTGTATTAGTAGGATGACAATAAAAGAGATTCCTGAATTAATGAGGGCAGGGTGCCATAGAAGGAAAAAAGAATTATGTAGAATTGCCATAGAAAATAGACTGCCTAGTTAAATTAGAATTTCCAAAGAAAAAGAAATGATTTTTAAGATAAAAATGTCCTAAATATTACATTTGACATACTTACATGAAAAATTATTTATCTTAAATTTAAATTTAACTGGGCAACCTATATTTTTATTGCTACTTATAGCAATTCTGGGATCTGAGAATTATGATTTTTTTTTGTGACTGTCAGTCACCAGAGCCTCAAAGGAAGAGAAAGTATCATGAGAGAAGATTACAGAATTTTTGAAGTAATTTAAAAATTCTAGTCAGTATAAGTTGAGAACCAGTCTGTTGACAGAAGAGAACTCTTATTATCCAAATCATATGCTTATTGTAGGGCCACAAATGCAAATAATGGCCGCATTTACATTTCTCTCTGAATAATTTTGAAAATCAATATCCTCCAAGGAAATGACACAGTAAGCATAGCATTAAAAATATATTTCTATTTTTAGAAATAAAATAGGGGGGGCGATGGGGGAAGGGAGGGTAATTGGTGGGACCACACCTATGGTGCATCTTACAAGGGTACATGTGAAACTTACTACATGTAGAATATAAATGTCTTAACACAATAACTAAGAAAATGCCATAAAGGCTATGTTAACCAGTTTGATGAAAATATTTCAAATTTTATATAAAACCAGCACATTGTACCCCATGATTACATTAATGTGCACAGCTATGATTTAATAAAAAATATATTTCAAAATAAAAATATATATATTTCAAAATATGTATATATATTTTGAGAAAATTAAATGTGAATTATTTTAAAGACAACAAATCGTAACTTTATCGAAAGAAGATACTTTGAATAATAGAGGAAAATACCATAAAACTGGCATTAAAGACTTTAGTTTGTTTCATGGGATAAATAATATTATAGACTATGTACTAGTTACTATGAGCAATGCCTTAAGATATGCATCCTCACAACCTCCCAATATTATGCCTTTTGCACAAAAGGGGAAACTAAGGCTAAGAGGGCAGTCTCTTATTGCCATAGTCTTTTGCAGATTTTTGCCCAATAAATGCAAAAAGCTTGTTGCTTTTAAAATGAGTAGCTTAATTCTTCAAAAGTACACATTAGTCCCACATTAAAATATAAACTTAATTTCACAATACTAGGTTGTGTCATAATATGTGGAAGAGATGTTGCAGTCGAGATATATAGCAAGATCCAAAAAAGTTGGTTGTTTTTTTTTTTTTTTTTGGAGACAGTTTCACTATGTTGCCCTTGGTAGAGTGCTGTGGCGTCACAGGTCACAGCAACCTCAAACTCTTGGGCTTAATTGATTCTCTTGCCTCAGCCTCCCAAGTAGCTGGGACTATAGGCATTTGCCACAACACCCGGCTACTTTTTTGTTGTAGTTGTCGTTATTGTTTAGCTTGCCCAGGCCAGGTTCAAACCCGCCAGCCTCGGTGCATGTGGCCAGTGCCATAACCACTGTGCTACCGGTGCCGAGTTGCAAGATCAAAATGTTTAAAGAAGAATTAGACCACTGATTGTGCTTATTACTTGTTACAAGCTAAGCTTTTGAATGAAAGACAGAATTTTGTCCTAAGACTAATTTCGTCACATACAACTGAAAAGATACCTGTCCTATTACAAATGAAGTAGTACATCCACCAGTTTTCTTGGTCCTTAGAAACATACTCTACTGATTTATTCAGGAAAAAATTTTAAATTTTTATAGGTTAATCAAGAGAAAAAGATTTTTTTAAAGGATAATATATTGCTTTTAGAATCTCTGAAAAGAGCCAAGAATGAGGCTTTCAGGCAGTGACACTAGCTCTCGAGGCAAAATGTGTTTCATTTTTTGAGACAGAGTTTCACTTGGTCACCCTTGGTAGAGTGCCATGGCATCTTAGCTCATAGCAACCTCAAACTCTTGGGTTCAAGTGATTCTTTGCCTCAGCCTCCCAGGTAACTGGGACTACAGGCACTTGCCACAGTGCCCGGCTATTTTTTAGAGATAAGGTCTTGCTCTTTCTCAGGTTAGTCTCGAACCCATGAGCTCAGGCAATCCACCCGCCTTGGCTGCCTAAGTGCTGGGATTACAGGTATGAGCCACAACCAGCCTGTGTTTTCTTAATTTTTTGTGTTATTTATACATGATGATTGTAGACATGACACACATTTAGGTTTGATGTTATTAACATTTCTTCATCACTTAAACTCCAGACAATCCAAAGAATAATAAATAAAGCCCTGATTTGTGGTGTTTTTCAATTTCTGCAATGTAAATACTCCCACCACAGCCAATCTCAAACTCCCAGTATGATGCCACTGAACATGGATTTGGGAAGAGAAGCACCATAAAGGAACAATAATATCTCACATCCGTAGATAACAGTAAAATAGGAAATAATGAAGTTTAATAGTTTTAATTTATGTGAATGTTACTTTCTTTGCATTACTATTATTATTATTGCTTAATACTTTGTTGCAGCAATCGTCTGATTTCTTTTCTGAATGTATTTGTCTTCGTTTGTTCTTTGCGAGGTTTTTGTTTCTGGTCCCTATCTTAAACATTGTTATTGTTGTTAAAGTTTAAGCTTTTTTAATTTTGTGAAGGCAAAAAGTGGAAGCCTAATGAACACATGTATATGTGGAAATAAAAAAAAATTTTAATTTATTTAATTGTAAGTTTATATAATTTACTTTTAATTTAATAGTATTAAAATAAAATAGTATTAAATTTAATAATATTTAATAATTTAAAAACTAGTTCAAACATTTCTGAAAATTTAACAATCAGCTACAAGTTGATTCAGCTGGCTCTAGTATACTGCTGCTTTGGGGATAACTAGCCAGAAAACAGCACTGACACCAACCCTACCACTGACATTGACTCTGGGTACAGAAGGGCACTAATGCCCTTCCCGCTTTAGGGAAGTGCCACAGTTGGTATCTGTCACAGAACACCATGACCTTGTGTCTTTGTGTTGCTAGTTTCCAAAACTTTCATTTGACAGCTCTCATATAGGTATGTGGAATCTGAAAAAAAAAAAAAAAAAAAAAAGTGCTTTTTATTTTCAGCTAAGTAAGTAGCAGGCCCTGCCTCACAATGAGAGAGGTTCTCCAAATATAGAGTTCAGATACTAAGTGGCAAAAAAAAAAAAAATTACAAGTGTCTTACCAGTTCCGTATTTCATGAAACACTTCAATTGCTCAGTATCAGCATACAATCTTCTTCTCATACTCAAATTTCCAAAAATGAAAGGAAGAAAGAAAAAATAGAAGAAAGAAAGAAAAAGAAGGAGGAGGTTTGGAGAGAGAGACAGAAAAAGAATCTTAGAAGAAAATAAGATTCTAACTGGTATGAAAAGTAAGTTCCAGTACAATGGAAAATGTGTTCACATCCTTCCCCAAATGGGTCAATCCAAAGTCTCATCCATAATTGCATTGAGTCCCAAGTCAAGATCTCAGTATGATGTGAATTTCTCTTCTAGTTTCATCATCATCCCATCTCAATATTCAGTGATCTGTGGACCAAGCTTTAAAATTAATT
Organism: Loris lydekkerianus; assembly: GCA_963574355.1. NCBI lineage: Eukaryota > Metazoa > Chordata > Mammalia > Primates > Lorisidae > Loris > Loris lydekkerianus. Next base: position 29,491 of record CAUYPK010062453.1, on the reverse strand, counting down.
TCCAGATTAATTTAAGAGACTATATTAAATAGTGGGGAAAAGAGAATTGAGAAGAAAAGGGAAATTAGTTAAAATGTATAGTTATTACCCGACTTAGGAAAGGAGAAAATAATCCTTATTTATATAGGACCACGGTAGATGTTAGGATTTTTCTCCTCCTATTATATGTTCTGTATTCTTTGTCTTCACCTAGCACTGCTGGGATTCTTAACCCAGAGGGACAGCTCAAACCGTCAGCCCTGTAACATGCGAGCTCTCAATAGTCCTGCCTTATATAGGGGTTTCTATAATTTTCACCACTAAAGAACTAGTGCATACCCTTTCCTTCCCCTTTATTTAGTTGCAACCTTACTTGCCATTAGTAATTGGGAGTATTCACTACAGAAAATAATGTAATAACTTTCTGAACTGTTACCCAGCGGCATGAGAAGCCTGGATTCGCCGTAAGACGTTTTCAGTTTATAATTGCGCAAAACCAATGTTTGACCTCTAGTGAAAGCCTTCCCGCCCTGGGTACTTAGACCTCTATGCCAGAGCCCAGTGTGGCTGGGATAGAAAGTAAACATTTTGCAGTGAAAATGTCCACTCTCACTTCCACCTCTTGGTTCCCAAATCCATCTATTCTAGCTGTGGGTTGCTAGCTTAGAATAGTTGCTGCATCGTATAAACCAGCATACCAATTTACCAAGCACGTGCATCATTTAGTCTTCAACAGAGCACCCCACCATTGTATAAGGCCAGCTACCTTATCTGAGTAACATATATGTAATAACTGAATCTCATGGGTACAGGCTCACTCCCTTGCTGCTTCTCCTGAAAGTGAATTAAATTTTCATGACATTTTACCTTTTTCAAGACATCCATCAGCTTCACTGACTATACAGGTGACTTAAACAGCCATGTGAAAAGAACCATTATTCCTGCATCTTTAAGTTTGTTATGATGATTCTTAACCTCTGTGTTCCCTCAGGGATGGGATATTGCCTTTGTGTAACTTGTTGGTACACAGGGGGACAGAGAAAGTGCTCCAAGGACTCTGAATGTGGCTCTTCCTGCTGTAATAGCTCTTGCTACAGCAAAGAGTTATGTATAGAGTTGTTTTTCAGTGCCTAAATGCTATCCCTTTATGCTTTTAGGCCACAAGGAACTAATATAGTATGGACTTAGTGCCCCATTAGGCCTGAGCAAGGAAAACTCAGATTAAAACTTTCTTTTTTTATTTATTCAATAAATATTTTTTAAGGACCAACCACATGTAAGGCATTGTCCTAGCTACTTGGGATATAGGAAGGAACAAGACAGATGAAAATTTCTGCCCATGTGGGACTTATGTTCCAAAAGAAGGGGAAACAGACAATAAATGAAATGAATAAAGAAATCATATGCTACATCAGAAGGCAACGTATTCTACATTATAAAAAACGAATCTAGGAAGGAGGATGGGGAAGTGTTTGCACTTATAAATACAATGGTCAGGGAAGGCCTTTTTGGAATGGTAACATGGGAGCTAAGACTAAAGGAAGTAATAGAATGATTCTGTTTTGTCATCTAAAACAACTTCATTCAGAAATTAGGGTTTAGAGTCAGTTTTCACAGCTAGGAATTTGCCTTTACAGGCTGCACTTATCCTAATCAATGACTGCAGGTGTCCTTGGCAATGCCCAGAAGGAAGATGCACAGAGAACATACTTGTGGTATTGTTGCAGGGTCCTCCTCCCACGGCACCTACCCTCCTCTTCAGGGAAGGAACTCTGGTACATGGCAACAACTAAGGCTCAGGAATCAAGCAAGTGGCCCTGAATATTTATCATCAAGCTCAGCATAAGTTTCTGTTCACCGATTTAGTTTTGGGTTATTTAGATCAAGTACACTCTTAATGGGCTGACCACCTATTTTCATTCTAGGGACCAAATACTCAAATGGCCTCTAACAAAGATCCTTGGAGGGCTCATTCAGTTTACCAATCCCACCTTATTGCTATCCACACCTTGCCCTGGTGATACTACTACCCTGGGACCTTGGCGTTCCCTTTGTGAGTCCATTGGAGAATGAAATCAGGAGTTTATGCACCTAACACATCCCTAGGCTACGTAGAATAGCCAGGACAATGTTCATTCATTTGTTTTCAGTGCTGGCATCCCCCTCACCAGGGAGTGAGGGTCTTCTGCACCCAGGGGACATAGATGAGTTGCAGCCTATACATGATCAATCCACTGTACCATTTTTACCATTCTACTATTTGGAGTTCTTCCTTGAGATTATATCAAGGGATTTTTGTTTTGCTTTGTTTTTGAGATAGGGTACCACTCTGTTGCCCATGCTAGAGTTCAGTAGGTCCAGTAGAGTCAGCATGGCTTGCTGCAACCTCAAACTCCTGGGCTCAAGGGATCCTACTGCCTCAGCCTCACAGGTCGCTACAAGTTACTGCCATAATGCCCGGTTCATTTTTCTTATTTCGTAGAGACAAGGTCTCGCCCTTGCTCACACTACTCTCAAACTCCTGGCATCAAGCAGTCTTCCCACATTGGCCTCCAAAAGTGCTAGGATTACAGGCATGAGTCACTGTGCCTGTAGGCCTCAAGGAATTTTTGTATCTCAATTTTGTTTAGACAGGTTTCAGTCACCCAACTGGGAAAACCATTAGAACCATTTCCAACTGCTTGAGTCAACACACCTAATAAATTCAGCCTGACCCCCAAATTATGTCCCATTGTCTTTGGTTTAACATCTTCACAGTTTATTTCCAAAGTTTATCTCGAAGAATTAACATAATCCTATAATTCTTTTGATGTGAATCCTACAATACAATTCTTCTGATGGTTATCTCTCTTCTTTGTTTTTAGAGCCTGTTTCCCACAGGGAATGCTAAAATATGCACACATAGGGATTATGTTTATATAGTTATTATATATAACTATTAATACACAGGCACATGGAACTATATAAATATGTATAACTATAACCAGGTGATAGGTAGATGTATTCTAGAGCTAGATAGACAGACACAACAAAGGATAGAGGAGGTATGTCACAAAGAAAATAATTCTCATTCCATCTTTACAGAGTCCTTGAGCAAGGCAAGAAAAGTCTTAACTCCAGTTGGCAGGGGACCCTCAAGGAGGATGGAAGGCCTCCTATATTCCAAACTTTTCCAGTTCTCCCATACAAGAATACTCTAATCCTCGGGGGCCTCCATTTTCCCATTCAGTGCCCTCACTTGAACATGAAGAACCTGAAGAGGCTTGTTCTTCAACTAATACTGAGATTAGACAACCCACAGGATTTAAGTTGTTTAATTTTCAACAATCTCAGCACTGATTTGGAGGTCTATCAGCCCCGCTGCACAATAGATAGGACATTCTTTAAGAATAATCATGAGAATACCTGGGTTTTAGTTCCTTGACATAAGCTTAGAGCATTTTTTTTTTACTGATACAGTATCTTAATTACAAGCTTATTTTGTACTTGTCTTAATACCTTGAGTGTAATAAAAACAGCTTAAGGAAAAAAAACCACAGAGATTATGTATATATATAATTCTTACATATAACTATTAATACACAGGCACATGCAACTATATAAATATGTATAACCATTAGAACCATTTCCAATTACTTGAGATTTTGTGTCTGGCCATTCTCTCTCTCTCTTTTTTTTTTTTTGAGACATAGTCTCACTATGTTGTCCTTGGTAGAGTGCCGTAACGTCACAGCTCACAGCAACCTCCAACTCTTGGGCTTAAGCAATTCTCTTGTCTCAGCCTCTCTAGTAGCTGGGACTACAGGCGCCCACCCCAACACCTGGCTATTTTTTGTTGTAATTGTCATTGTTTGGCAGGCCCAGGCTGGGTTCGAACCGCCAGCTCTGGTGTATGTGGCTGGCGCCATAGCCACTGAGCTACAGGCATGGAGCCTGGCCATTCTCCTTCCTTAAGCTGCTGATACCATTAGAAGCATCAATCTCACCCCCTAGTTTTTGAATTCCTCATGCCTTTCATGCTGTTTCTTTGGAACAGGCCTTAGGTCTTCCAGTGCCTTGTGTTAAATAGCACTTCATGCCAGGTGACCACAGATGACAACGTAGCTAACAATGCCATAAATGAAGTCCCATCTAGACTTTGCGTATTTTATCTCACCGCCACCATCCTCTATGGAGTACAGCAGAAACACCAACAAACTCTCATGTGTCTATCTTTTGTTTCCATGTTTTTTTAAGTCTCAGTGTAATTCTAGAGCTAAAGTGTTAATAGGGTCTATCTTTTTCTAAGACTCCATATCATGGTCCTTTTGTTATGATGATAGACGTGCAGATGCTTTGCTTGTAATTAAATCATATAGATGAGAGATGTGTTATTTATATTATGATTTGCAGTGGTTAAGAGCACTGGCTTTAGAATCAGGAAGACTTGGGTTCAAATTCCAGATCCATACCTATTTCTTGTGTAATCTCAGCCAAAATACTCAATCTGTTTAAGCCTCAGGTTCCTAATCTGTAAAAATGCAGATAATAATATTTATTTCCTTGTGGGGTAAGGTTGTCATGGTATTAAATAAAATAATCTGTGAAGTGCTCGGTTGCACATCTTAAGAACTCAGTAACCACTAAGCTTTTATTTCTAAGTGAAACCTCATGAGGAATTGGAAAGCACTCCCTCTCATCAGGAAGACATTTACAAATGATCATAAAACACCTCAGCAGGTGTCTAATCTCACACATTATAAAACTGTCATGATTAAAAAGCAACCCATAGACTGCATCAAGTCTATGGAAATTCTCAGTGTCAAAATCAGAATGAATCAGACTTCTCCTTGAGTCCTCCAGTGAGTTTCTTGTTTACCACTGTATCCCTACTGACTACCACACCTCATAGAGGACAGGGCAAAAATTAGACACCAAAGAAATATTTATTGAATGAATAATGCTTCTTGCCTCCCAATTCTAGAAGTAGCCTTTATTTAGTTAGTCAGTTAATTAGTTTCCAAAGCCCTATGTAACAGCACACTCCAAATCAAAATCCCAGTAGATTTCTTTTTATCTTTTGTAGAAATTGAGAAGCTGATTCTAAAATTAACATGGAAATGTGGAATTAATATGTAATTAATATAGAAAGGTAAAGAATATCCAGCACCACCTTGACAAACAAGGTTGGAGGACTTTTATTGTCAGATACTAGGACTTATAGTATAAATCTAAAGCTATAATAATTGGGACATTATGCTATTCATGTGTAGATAGACCACCTGCCATATAGAACAAAGAAGCCAGAAACAGACCCATGTATATATTATTACCTGCTTTATGGGAAAGATCACTCTGCAGGGCAATGAAGAAAATATTGGTGCTGGGTCATCTGGATAACTATATGCAAAAAATACATCTTCACTAAAATAAGTTCCAGGTAGATTGCATTTGAAAAATAAAACTATAGTGCTTTTTTTAGAGGAAACACATTAGAGTAGGCAAAGATGGCCCACATACAACACAAAAGAAAAAATTATATAACAATACCGTATTAAAATTAAGAACTTTATTTATCAAAAGACACCTTTAAGAGAATAAAAAGGCGAACTACACAATGGGAGAAGATATAATCCTACATACATCTGACAAAGAACTCATCTAGAATATGTAAAAACTTCTGCAAATCAAGAAAAAGACAGAATGCAAATAGGCAAATGGACAAAAACTTGGACAGGGTGGCGCCTTTGGCTCAAGGAGTAGGGCGCCTTGGCTCAAGGAATAGAGCGCCAGCCCCATATACCAGAAGTGGTGGGTTCAAACCTGGCCCCGGCCAAAACTGAAAAAAAAAAAAAAAAAAAAAAACTTGGACAGACTTTTGCAAATGATAATGTAAAAATGGCCAATAAACTTGAGAAACCTGAGAGGCTCAACTTCATTACAGAATATGGAAATGCAAATTAAAATCATACTGATTCTAACAAACATCTAAATAAAAACTAATCCTTCCCAAACTATTCTGAAAAATAGAAGAGGAGGAGGAAACACTAACTTATTCCATGAGGCCAGAGTTATTCTGATACAAACACCAGACAAAGATACCACAAAAAAAAAAAAAAAGAAAACTACAGACCATTATTCCTTATGAATATAGACCTCAAAATCCTCAATAAAATACTACCAAATCAAATCAAACAGCATATCAAAAAGATAAAACACTACGACCAAATGGGGTTTAAATCAGGAATGCACAGGTGGTTCAACATAATAAAAATCAATGTAATACACCATATTATAGGATGAAGAAAAAAATCACATGGTCATCTCCATTGATCCAAGGAAGACATTTGACAGAATCCAACACTGTTTCACAATGAAAACTCTCAGAAAACTAAGAATAAAAGGGAATTCTTCAATGTGATAAAAGGCATTTATGGAAAATCCATGCTAACATCATACTCAATGGTGAAAGACTAACAACTTTCCTTAAGATTAGTAACAAGACAAAGATGCTTATTTCAATTACTACTATTTGACAGTGTATTATAAGTTCTAACCAGAGCAATTAGGTAAGAAATAAAGGGTATCCAGATTGGAAAGGAAGAAGTAAAACTATATTTGCAGAAGATATGATCCTAAATGTAGAAATTCTCAAAGACTCTAAAAGACCAAAGATTCAAAAAAATATTTCAGGTCGGGTGAGGTGGCTCACACCTGTGTAATCCTAGCATTCTGGGAGGCAGAAGCGGGTGGATTGCCTGAGCTCACAATTTTGAGACCAGCCTGAGCAAAAGTGAGACCTCAGCTCTACTAAAAGAAAAAAGAAAAAATTGAGGCAAGAGGATCACTTGAGCCCAAGAATTGGAGGTTGCTGTGAGCTATGATGCAACAGCACTCTACTCGGGGCACTCTCTACTCAGGGCGAAAATTTGAGACTGTGTTCCAAAAAATAAAAAAAAATCTTGGACGGGGCCTGTGGTTCAATGGAGTAGGGCACCACCTCATATGCCAGAAGTGGCAGGTTCAAACCCAGCCTTGGCCAAAAACTGCAAAGAAAAAAAAAAAAAAAAAAATTGGGGGTGGTGCCTGTGGCTCAAAGGAGTAGGGCACCAGCCCCATGTGCTGGAGGTGGTGAGTTCAAACACAGTCTTAACCAAAAAAACGCAAAAAAAAAAAAAAGGCTTGGCGCTTGTAGCTCAGTGAGTAGGGTGCCAGCCACATATACCAAGGCTGGCAGGTTCGAGCCAGCCTGGGCCTGCTAAACAACAATGACAACTGCAACCAAAAAATGGTCAAGCATTGTGGCCGGTGCCAGTAGTCCAAGCTACTTGGGAGGCTGAAGCAAGAGAATCACTTAAGCCCAAGAGTTTGAGGTTGCTGTGAGCTATGATGCCATAGCACTCTACCAAGGGCGACATAGTAAGACTCTGTCTCAAAAAAAAAAAAAAAAATAATTCACTACTAGCATTAATAAAAAAATTCAGCAAAGTTGCAAAGTACAAGATCAACAGACACACACACACAAATCCAGTTGTTTTTCTACATACCAACAACAAACAAACCAATACGGATATTAAGGAAACAATTCCATTTTTAGTAGAATCCAAAAGAATAAAATATCTAGGAATAAATTTAAACAAGGTGGTGAAAAAACTTGTACACTAAAAACTATAAAATATTACTGAAAAAAGTTAAAGATCAAAATAAATGAGAAGACATTTTCTGTTCATGGAAGAGAAAACTTTGTATTGTTAAGATGGCAATACTACCCCAACTGATCTACTGATTCAATGCTATCCCAATCATCCAATTTAAAAGATGGGCAAAGGAATTGAACCAACATTCTAATAACAATTTTTGCAGAAATGGAAAATCCTTGTCTCAAAATCAAATGGATTGCAAAGGACCCTCAATAGCCAAAAAACCCTGAGAAAGAAGAACAAAGGTTTTTGGATTCACACATCCCAATTTCAAAACTTAGTATAAAGCTTCAGTAATAAAAACTATGTGGTACTGACACAAGATAAACATACATTATAAAAGAAAGGAGTGTCCAGAAATAATCCTGTATACTCACAACCAACCGATTTTTGACAAGGATGCCAAGACCAATCAATGGGGAAATGGTGCTGGATATATGCATGTAAATAATGAAGTCAGACACCTACCTCATGTCATATACAAAAATTAACTAAAAAAAAGTTCAACTATCTAAATATAAAAGCTGAAATCATAAATTGAAAAGAAAGGCCAGGCATGGTGGCTCATGCCTGTAATCCTAGCACTCTGGGAGGCGGAGGAGAGTGGATTGCTTGACCTCAGGAGTTTGAGACTGAGCAAAACCAAGACCCCCCCAGGGGTCGTCAAACTACGGCCCGCGGGCCACATGAGGCAATTTGTTCCCGTTTTGTTTTTTTACTTCAAAATAAGATATGTGCAGTGTACATAGGAATTTGTTCATAGTTTTTTTAAAACTATAGTCCAGCCCTCCAATGGTCTGAGGGACAATGAAATGGCCCCTGTTTAAAAAGTTTGAGAACCTCTGCCCAGACTCTACTAAAAATAGAAAAACTGAGGCAAAAGAGTTTGAGGTTGCTGTGAGCTATGTCGCCCTCTACCCAGGGCTACAATTTGAGACTCTGTCTCAAAAAAACAAAACAAAACAAAAAAAGCTTTTAAAAGAAAACAGGGGTAAATCTTTGTGACCTTGGATTTGGCAATGGGTTCTTAGATATTACACCCAAAAGATAAGCAACCACACCACAACAGCAAAATAGATAAATTGGACTTCATCAAAATTAAAAACTTCTGTGCAAATGTCAAGGATATTATCAAGAAAGGGAAAAGACTCCCTATGGGAATGGGAGATGATGTTTACAAATAACTATATACATATATATATATATATATATATATATATATATTTTTTTTTTTTTTTTTTTTTTTTTTTTAAACAGAGTTTCCCACTGTGGCCCTGGATAGAGTATTATGGAGTCATCGTAGCTCATGGCAACTTGAAATTCTTGGGCTCAAGCAATCCTCTTGCCTTAGCCTCCCAATTAGCTGGAACTACAGGAGCTGCCATAATGCCTGGCTAATTTTTGAGTAGGGACAGGGTCTAGCTCTTGCTCAGGCTGGCCTCCAATTCCTGAGCTCAAGCAATCCACCCACCTTGGCTTCCCAGAGTGCTAGGATTACATGCATATGCCACTACTCCAGGCCAAATAATTATATATCTGCTAAGGGTCTGATATTCAAAATATCAGAACTCTTACAACTCAACAACAAAAAGGCAAATAATCCAATTTAAAAGATGGCAAAGGACTTGAACAGACATTTCTGTAAAGAAGATACACAAATGGTCAATGAGAACATGGAAAGATGCTCAACATCATTAGTTATTAGAGAAATGCAAATCAAAACTATAATGAGATATCAGTTCATTCCCACTAGGATGGCACTGGCTATTTACAAAGCAAGTTAGCAAGCAAAAAACAATTAGAAAATAACAAGTATTAGGTTTTGCCAAGGATGTAGAGAAATTGGAACTCTGGAACACCGCTGGTGAGAAGGTAAAATGGTTTAGCCACTGTGGAAAACAGTATGGCAATTCCTCAATAAGTTAAATATGGAATTACTCCAATACTCAAGCATTTCTCTCCTAGATACATACCTGAAAGAGCTGAAAAGTACTCAACCAAATACACGCACACATATATTCATAGCAGCATTATTCATATAGGAAAAGATGAAAATAGCCCAAATGTTCATTAAAGGATTCATGGATAAACCAAATGTAGCATATACACACAGAGAAATACTCTTCAGCTATGGAAAGAATGAACTACTGACATGTGCTACAGCGTGAATGAACCTCTAAAATGTCATGTTAAGAGAAAGATGTGACACGCAAAAGGCCACATGTTGTATGATTTTATTTATATGAAGTATCCGTGATAGATGAACGCAGATTGGTGGTTGCGAAGGATCAGTCGGGTCAGAGGCAGGAAATGAGTAATTACCTCACTGGAACTGAGCTTTGTTTGAGGTGACGAAATATTTTGGAGCTAGCTAGAGGTGGTGATTTTACAACATTGTGAATGTCCTAACTGATACTGAATTTTTCAGTTCTAAAAGGTTATTTTTATATTATCTGACCTTTATCTCAATAATAAAAAAATTGTAAACAAAAACAAAAAACTCATACTGGGAAACCAGAAGAAAAAGAGCTTTAAAAAAAAAACACGCACCAAGTGTTGGCAGAGAAGCAGAACAACAGCTTTCACAAATGTATGGACATCTAAATTGATTATAACCACTTGGGAAAATTGGCGGTATTTGCTAGAGCTGAGCCATATGCATACTCTATGGCTCGGGAAATCTATTCTGTGGAATATATACCAAAGAAATGTATACATAGGTGCATTAAAAGACATGTACTAGAATGTTTGTAGGAATGCTGTTTGTAATAGCCGAAATCTGTAAACTAGCCAAATGCCCATCCACAGCAGAACAGATAAACAGCAATGAAATAAAAATGAACATTCTAAAACTATATGTAACAATATGGTTCAAGCTCATGAGCGTAATTTTTTCTTTTGAGGTTATAATAGCCACAGGGAGAATTCCACTCAGGATTTTGATCCCATTTTGAAAGGAGAGTGTCATTTCATTTGTTGACATTAGAAATACAGAATTTGGGCTCAGCACCTGTGGCTCAAGTGGCTAAGGCGCCAGCCACATATGCCTGAGCTGGTGGGTTCGAATCCAGCCTGGGCCCACCAAACAACAACGGCTGCAAACAAAAAATAGCCAGGCATTGTGACGGGCGCCTGTAGTCCCAGCTACTTGGGAGGTGGAGGCAGGAGAATCGCTTGAGCCCAGGAGTTGGAGGTTGCTGTGAGCTTTGATGCCACAGCATTCTACCCAGGGTGACAGCTTGAGGCTCTGTCTCAAAAAAGAAAAAAAAAAAAGAAAGAAAGAAATACAGAATTTGGACTGAGCATGGTGACTTGTGCCTATAACTCTAACACTCTGGGAGGCCAAGGTGGGTGGATTGCTTGAGCTCAGGAGTTGGAGACTAGCCTGAGAAAGAGCGACACCCAGTCTTTAAAAATAGTCAGGCGTTGTGGTCACCTGTAGTCCCAGCTACTCAGGAGGCTGAGGAAGGGGGTTGCTCGAGCCCAAGAGTTTCAGGTTGCTATGACACCATGGCACTCTACCCAGGCCTACAGAGTGAGAGTCTGTTTAAAAAATTAAAAAATACAGAATTTGTAGCTGGAGAGAACCTCAGAGGTAGCCTACTCCAATTCTTTAATTTTACTAATTAGGAAAAAAGGGTGCAAAGAAATAGTGTAAGTATAACATCATATCACGTAGATCATACAAGCAGTACTATTAAGTATAATAATATGAGATGTTAAATAAAATAAGTAAAATAAGCCATATGTTCCGTTCTCTGTTCATACTAGTGATTTTAAGAGAGTCTAAATCTCATTCCTGACTGCCCTTCTTCCTGTTTAGGATTCAAACCATATGCTTTTAGGCTATGAGGTTTTGAAATTACTGTTAGAAAGAAAAATTTAAAACACTAATCAATCACCCCTTCTGGCTTATCTTTCCTAGATTAAAAAGAATACAAAATAGATCTCAGGCATTTCTGAGATTTAACAGATTAAGTTAGGAAATTCAATTTAATTGATCTCTTAGGACAAATTTCCTTTGGAATTATAGGTGACATTGAAATAATAGAGTTTAATGCATTGAAGGAGTTTAATAACAAATGAAAAACTAATGAGCTAATTCTATAAAGAGGTGCAATTGTATATTTCTTTAAGGGGAGCTTTAAAAATCATGACACTTTATGGAAAAAGTGAAACATTTCTTGCTCAGAAAATGCCACCAAATCATTTACTGCAAATGTCTATGTTACCTTTATATTTTTATGAATACTAAATTTAAGATTTTGTCAAAATCAGTCAATTCTCTTGAATTCCAGTCCATCTCTATCAAGCAAGGCATGAATTGACAAGCTCTTAGCCATAAGCTTGAGAGAGTCATTTTGATCTTCTCAGTTGGAATTCCTGTTCTGAACACCTATATTTGATGCACATACATAGTCCCTTGGCTGTCATCCCTGTGCCCATCTGTTGGCATGGCTTGCTGCCCACTCATGTTTGGATGGCCGCCCTAGTATGTAGGTGCCAGGGAATAGCAGTTTACACCAGCAGCCTGTAGGACAATGTAGTGTATTCTCTACTCTGTGTCGAGGAGACATGGCATCCATTGGAGCTGGATCTGGGTGCTTTCCTTCATTGGATCACATGAAATGTAGAAAACAACAACGGAGGCTGGGGAGAAGACGGGGAAGGAAGTAAGCTTCCTTAAAACCTGTGAATTAAAATCCCTGGGGTAGCTATCTTGGAAAGCATGGAGATCAGAGAAAAAAAAATCACCTCTTTCAGAGATGAACCACAAAAGACTATATTTGCTCTTTTAAATTATTCCCTTCCTTCAAAAGGCCAAAATTGCTAACTTTTAATTTCTTTTTTCTTAGTTTCTGAAAAGTTTTGTTTGTGATGCCTTTTTATATCCAGCTTAGAAAAAGCAAGAGGTTTGCGGGGGAGTGTTTCTAGGCTTTAGAGAAACTATTAATATTACTTATCTTAGTGTGGATAAAGTAGGAAAGATACAAATCCATTATATAGTTATCTGCCAAATTCTTCTAAGGCTGTTCTTCATAGCTCAGTTACAAAGATGATTGTTTTCAAACATAGAGTCTTTGAAATTTCATGTTATTTCTTATATTTTACTAGACCTAGAAAATGTTAAAAAGTATACAATGCAATTTTTTTTTTTTTAGACAGTCTCACTATGTCACCCTCAGTAGAGTGCTACGACGTCTCAGCTCACAGCAACCTCCAACTCTTGGGCATAAGCCATTCTCTTGCCTCAGCCTCCTGAGTAGCTGGGACTACAGGCGCCCGTCCTAACACTTGGCTATTTTTTTGTTGCAGTTGCTGTTGTTATTTTTAGCTGGCCTGGGCTGGTTCGAACCTGCCACCCTGGGTGTATGTGGCCAGTGTCCTCCCCAGTGAGTTGCGGGTGCAGCCATACAATGCAATGGTTAAAACATAAGATTTTAAACTTCTGGGTAAGATAATTTAAAGTCAAATCTCTCTGGCCCTTCAAATTCAGAAGGTAGAGGCTAGAGATATACATACAGAAAGAAACAAAGTCTTGTAAGGTGTAATGATTTATTCTTTGGTTCAGAAGAAAATGACTCAAGTCATGAAATTCCTTAATCTTGTAGAACTCTTAGGGGATGGATAAGATGCCTGTCTGTCAGAGGAAGAATGGTAAGCATATCAATAGAAATCACAGGTACACAACGGTAGCTTTGCACTTTAAAAAAAAGTACTTAAACAATTAGTGTGATTGTTAGTAAGACTTGGGGGTTAGTTTATTTTCTGCTAAGTGATACAAATTATCTTTGTTGTATGAGTTTGGTAAATCAGAGCAAAAGAATAAATATGTATTTTTTACCTTAAACAATTAGTAAACACGTATTAAGCACTTATTACATGCCTGTGTACTAAACACTGTAATGGACCTAAAATTCACTGGTTGAAGGGCCAGGTGCAGTGGCTCATGCCTGTCATCTTAGCATTCTGGGAAGCCAAGGTGGATCTCCTGAGCTCAGGAGTTTAAGACCAAGAGTGAGACCAAATCTCTACTAAAAATAGAAAAACTAGCCAGGTATTGTGGCAGGCACCTGTAGTCGTAGCTACTCAGGAGGCTGAGTTAAGAGGATGGCTTGAGCCCAAGTTTGAGGTTGCTGTGAGCTATCACTCCATGACATTCTACCCAGGGCAGCACAGTGAGACTCTGTCAAAAAATAAAATAAAGCCATTCATCTGTCTTCTTTAGAGAAGGTTCTATTCATCTCTTTTGCCCAGTGATTTAAGGGATTGTTGGCTCTTTTTACGTAGATTAGAGTTCTCTGTAGATCCTAGTTATCAAGCTTTTGTCTGACTCAAAATATGCAAATATCCTTTCCTATTGTGTAGGTTGTCTATTTGCTTTGGTTGTTGTCTCCTTAGCTGTACAGAGAGGCTTTTCGGTTTAATTAAGTCCCATTTGTTTATTTTTGTTGTTGTTGCAACTGCCAAGGAAATCTTCTTCATAAAGTCTTTGCCTAAGCCCACATCTTCAAGTGTTTTTCCCATGCTTTCTTTGAGGATTTTTACCATCTCATGCCTAAAGTTTAGGTCTTCTATCCATCTTGAACGAATTTTTGTGAGTAGAGAAAGGCGTGGGTCCAGTTTCAGTCTTTTACCTGTGTATATCCAGTTCTCCCAGCACCATTTATTGAATAGGGATTCTTTCCCCCAGTGTATGTTCTTGTTTGGTTTATCAAAGATTAGGTGGTCGTAGATGTTGGTTTCATCTCTTGGTTAAAATGCTCATCATCCCTAATTATTAGACAAATGCAAAGTAAAACCACCCCAAGATATCATCTAACCCCAGTCAGAATGGCCCACATCGCAAAATCTCAAAACTGCAGATGCTGGCGTGGATGTGGAGAGAAGGGAACACTTTTACACTGCTGGTGGAACCGCAAAATAATACAACCTTTTTTGAAGGAAGTGTGGAGAAACCTCAAAGCACTCAAACTAGACCTTCCATTTGATCTTGCAATCCCACTACTGGGCATCTATCCAGAAGGAAAAAAATCCTTTTATCATAAGGACACTTGCACTAGCCTATTTATTGCAACATAATTTACAATCACGAAAATGTGGAAATAGCCTAAATGCCCAACAACCCAGGAATCGATTAACAATCTGTGGTATATGTATACCATGGAATACTATTCAGCCATCAAAAAGATCTACTTTACATCTTTTGTATTAACCTGGATGGAAGTAGAACACATTATTCTCCGTAAAGCATCACAAGAATGGAGAAGCAATAATCCTAGGTACTCAATTCTGATCTGAGGACAATTAATGAGCTAGTACATGGTGGCATTGGGGGAAGGGGAGAGAGAGAGAGAGAAGGAGGGAGGGGGCTGGGGGGTCACTATATGTAACATACCTTTTGGGGGTCAGACACAATTATAAGAGGGACTTTACCTAACAAATGTAATCAATGTAACCTGGTTCTTTGTACCCTCAATGACTCTCCAACATTAAAAGAGAGAGAGAGAGAGAGAAAAAAAAAAAGAATAAAATTCACTGGTTAAATTCAATGTTTAGTGGCAGAATATTATGATAAAAGCATCCCAGAATTCAGTATCACAGGAATCCATTTTCTGGTCTTAGATACACAAATTGCTAGATACGAAACCTCAAACAAATTACTTATTCTCTTTGAATCTTACTTTCCCTCTCTGTAGAATGAAGATAAGACCTGTCCTGGTTTCTTTTTAATGTGGTCACTGTTGTAAACAAGTTCACCATGTAAATGCTCTTTGAAAGCTATATAGTGCTATAAAAATAGGAGTCATTATTCTTATATCCTAAAAAATATCATTCTTATATATTTCTGGAGAATTCCTTACTTTGATATTTAGGGGGAAAAATACTGTTAACTTTTAAGTTAAATGTTGGGTATAAATTGTAGTAAGCTTTGAATGCAATATTGGAAATTTGTATTTTTTCACAAAGCGATAGTAGTTACTCATGGATTTTCAGTTGGAAAGTATCGTGCTATACTTTTAATATTTGATCCAATTCCTGTAATCTTTTCACATTTAAAAAGCATAAGTGGATTAAGCTTCGTCAAAAGATTCTGATTTCATTATGAATTTCATAGGACTATTATCATCATCATCACTGTCACCTTCACCTAACAGTTACTATGTGCCAAGCATCGTTCTGTGCTGGAGATGTATTTTCTTCTTTAATCCTCACCCCATATATGATTACTATTATAATTGACATTCCTGTTTTATGAAGACACTAGGCACAGAGAAGTTAAATGCTTTCCCCCAAGGTATACATCCAGCAAGTAGAGAAATTGGGATTTGAGCACAGGCTTCAGTCTGCGCTCTCCGATAAATATCCAATTGAATTCAGCAAGTATTTATGTGTATTAAATGTCTATAATATAACAGACATGGTGTTAAAAGCTGGGATCAAAAAGGGAAAAGGCATGGTGGCTACTCTTAAGGAGCCCATCCTTCCTGAAAGCATCCTTGGTAATCACAATCTTGCCTTAGTTAGTCATAAATAATCAGTTTCATTCACATATCTATAGAGCATTTACTGTTTACTAGGCTTTCTTTTGGGTGAATAAAGTCAGCAAAAATCCCCATCCTCATAGAACTTACATGCTACTGAGAGGAGACAGATAATACACATATAAATAAGCGAAATACACATCAGAAAGTAAGAAGTATTATGGAAAAAGTAAAGAAAAGATAAGTGATACAGAGTGTTGAAGTGAAGGCAGGAGCTGCAATTTTACCATATTTTTAATTTTTTTTTTTTTTACTTTTAGAGACAGCATCTTGCTCTGTGGCCCAGGCTAGAATGGCACTGTCATAACTCACTGCAACCTCAAACACCTAAGCTCAGAGCTCTTCTCCCATTTCAGGCTCCTGAGTAGCTGGGACGCACATACGCCTGGCTAATTATTATTTTTATTATTATCATGTTCTGTAGAGACAAGTTCTTGCTATGTTGCCCAGGCCAGTCTTGAACTCCTAGCCTCAAAAAAATCCTTCCACTTCAGCCTCTCAAAATGCTGGAATTACAGGCGTGAGACACCAAGCCCAGCCTGAGTTGCAATATTAAATAAACTAGTCAAGTAAAGATTCATTAAGAAGGTGACTTTTAAACCAAGACATGAAGTTATCTACAAAGCTATCTAGAGAAGAGCATTCTTGGCAGAGGACCAACAATGGCAAAGATCTTGAGGAGTATGTAAGCCTGGAGTGCTGGAGGAATAGCAAGGAAGCCACTGTGGCTGGATGGTGGTAGAGCATGGTACCATGGGAACTGATCATCAAGGACTTTGGGACAATTGCAAGGACTTTGTGTTAAAGATGGGAATACATTTCTGGTTTTCAGCAGAGGAGATTTTAAAAGGATCATTCAGGCTGCTATATTTAAAATAGACCTTAGATGTGGGGGTGGGAGGAGAAGCCTGAAGCAGGAAAACCGTTATTGCAAAAATCCAGGGAAGAAATTTAAATGTATTTACTTATTTCATCCTCACAACAATGCCATATATGATTACTATTATAATTATTATTTCTTCAGTGTCTTCATGAAAACACTGGACACAGAGAAGTTAGGTCCTTTCCCCCACGTTATACATCTAGCAAGTAGAAAAACTGGGATTTGAACACAGGCTTCAGTCTGTGCTGTCCAGTATGTATCAAATCAAATTTAACAAGTATTTATGACAGCATGCATCATGACAGAGGTGGTGAGAGGGGGTCAAAGTCTGGATACATTATGAAGGTAGAACCATAAGGGCCTTCTCACAGATGAGATGTGGGGTGCAGGGGAAGAGAGAAGCACCAAGGAATGGCACTCAGGTTTTTGACCTGAGCTATTCAGAAGGCTGGAGTCACCATTTATTGAGCACAGGTCTTGTTTTTAAACTTTATTCATTAGTCTCCCAAGACCATACTCTACTTGTTTATTGAAAATTTGGCAGCAATGTGGGTCACACCTGTGGCTCAGTGACTAGGGCACCGGCCCCATATACCAAGAGTGGCGGGTTCGAACCCGGCCCAGGCCAAACTGCAGCAACAACAACAAAATAGCTGGGCATTGTGGTGGGCACCTGTAGTCCCAACTACTCAGGAGGCTGAGGCAAGAGAATTGGCTAAGCCCAAGAGGTGAAGGTTGCTGTGAACTGTGACACTACAGCACTCTACCCAGGGTGACAAAGTGAGACTCTGTCTCTAAAAAAAAAAAAAAAGAGAGAAAGAAAGAAAGAAAAAAACATTTGGCAGCAATATATAAAGGGGGCACTGTTTTGTTTTGTTTTTTACAGACGAATTAGAGTCCATTTAATTTTAAGTGCTATTAAATATTTAGATAATCACTTGAAGAACTAATTGAACTAATTGACCTTTGCAGGGGGAGTCTTTGTTGCCCATTCTAGAACGTCCTTTTGGTTTTTTAATACTAATAAAATGTTGCTTGACAGCATGCAAATCAAGTCCTCAGTCCAATTAATTACATATTAATGTTTTGTTAAGTAATATGCTTAAAGTGAAATTGCTTTCTAGTGAGTTTTAGTGAGGAACCAATTGATATTTGGGGTCACAGGAAGTCTTGAATGCAGGAATAATGTGAATCAAGGGAAATCTCTGTAAATTATATGGTAAGAGTTGTCTGTTCTCTTTGCATTGAAGTTTTCCAGCTACTTGGTTCGTTATTTGTCACATGAAAGGAAATTAAGTGTGTCAACACGTAGCTCAATAATGGAAGGTTTGTAGCAAATTTATCACTAACACTGAAGTTCAAGTCTTTATTTCTAGGAAACAAGATATAAAGATACATAGGGAATGAGGAAATAAGGATTTTATCATTCCGGACTGAATATGAAAAGAGGGTTGCCAGGCAAAGGGCAGAGTCAAGAATGGAAAAGACTGGGGGGAATCTCACAAACTATTCTGTACTTCGTAAGTTTGTCCCTCTGCTGGATAAATTGTTCATCTCCCATCTCCCTATCTTGGTACCCTCATAACACATTTGCCATGCTATCCCACCTGAGCAACTCTCATTTCATTAGTCAGAATATTCCCGCTAAAGAACCATTCCAAACCAGGTTAGGCAGCAGGACACACATGTTCTTTGCATGGGTAGTAGCAGCCAAATGTCATCCTCTTGTGCTGTTGTTACATACCAGTTAGGGGTGGCAGACACTGCTCTCAGCCCCCAAATCCATTCTCTCCCTTTTCCAACAATAATTCCTAATTTTTAGCAGACACAGACCACCCAGAATAAACATTACTTTCTGGAGTCTCCCTTGCCATTCCTTCAGTGTATGTGGCCAGCACCCTGCCAATTGAGGTATGGGCACTACCAGAACAAGTGAATTTTAAGCTGGCAATTAACCACCCAGCCTGGGCCTGCTAAACAACAATGACAACTGCAACAAAAAAATAGCCAGGCATTATGTTAGGTGCTTGCAATGCCAGCCACTTGGGAGGCTGAGGCAACAGAAATGCCTCCCAAGAGTTGGAGGTTGCTGTGAGCTATGACGCCACAGCACTCTACCCAGGGTGATAGCTTAAGACTCTGTCTCAAAAAAAAAAAAAAAAAGAAAAGAAAAAGAAATTCACTTGTTCCTTCTAATTTTATATTGCTTTCTTTTCTTAATGTCTATTGCATTCATAATTTATCATTTGTATCTTAATTTAATTGTATTTAAAATTATTCCTGTCATTTAAATCTTATGCCCTCAACTAAATTATAAGCTCTGTAAATGAAGGAAAATATGTTTATATATTTATATTTAATTATGGTTACTTACAGTTATATAATCACCGGATAGCAACCTAGCATAGGCTGGGTACATAAATAGATATTCCATAAATACTTATTGATTGATGGATTGGTTGGATACAAAATTAAATTCTATAACTCTGAGTTAAATATAAACTAACTTCTTCTTTCAAATATATTTACATAACTTATACAGCTAATTTTATTTTCATATCATTTTGATATGAACCAAATATCTACTATTTATCATATAACTCCATCTTAAAGTGATTGCTGGGGATATGGCCTCTGCAAGGAAGCTAAAAACATATTTTCATAACTTTCTTGAAAATTCAGTTGATGTAGAAAGTTAACTTGGAAGTAGAAATTAGAAACAATTTGATGAACTTTTCATTTTATAGTATTTAGAAAAGTCTAACAATCCACTTTTGTCTGAAATGAAATCTTTTTCAAATCATAGATTTTGTCAGCATATTCTATGAAATAATAATGTACCTTCAAATTTTTGGAAAAATAGAAAAATAAATGGAACCATTTGTGAGAGAAGCTAAGTGAGACTAAATTATGATGTAAGGTAAGTCTCTCTCAGTGCTAAGTTGATAAGTATTGATGGATAGTAATCTTTTTATCAATTACTATAATGATGCAAGCAAAAATACTGACTCATAAGTTCTCCTCAATATAATAATTGTAACATTTATTATTTTAAGTTGTATCTTAAGCATGAAAACATTCTTATGTGGAATCTAATTTACATTTTAGAAATAATTATAAGCCCTTTTAATAGAGCATTCAAGGGTGAAAATACATTTATGATAACAACAAACCCAAAATTTGTGAACTATAAATTAATGTAGTTTCACATGACTGAATATTAAAAATAGTAAAAGCCTTCAACACGTAATTCTTTTTGTTTTTCAAAAGATGATTGTAAATTTTCATAGCTTTTAGACAAGGTGAATATCTAATAGAGTGACATGAGGAAGAAAGTATTTTCTTACTAAAGTCAAGACTAAGTCTAAAGTCATATTATCATCATAAAAGATGATTATAATAACAGTAGAGAGTTTTGATCAGCCTGGAAAATCCTCAGTTTAAGTTTGACTTCTGGAGGTCATAGACCAAGTCTGAAAAAGCAAGCAACACAGCTGTCCTAGGTGCAGTAGTAGGTTCTGGAGTTGCAAAGTGCATATAATGTTTAAAACAGTCATAAGAATTTCACAGCTGGAAAAAAATTATGCTAATGTATAATGCAAATTTTCCACAAGATGCAAAAGTGAAGAATTACTCTTTGACTTTATTTATTTATTTTTGTTTTGTTTTTCTGAGTCTTGCTCTGTTGCCCAGGCTGGAGTGTAGCACCATCATCGTAGTTTACTGTGATCTCAAACTCCGGGGCTCAAGTGTTCCTTTTGAGTAGCTGGGACTACAGATGACACTACCAGGCCTAGCTAATTTTTCTATTTCCTGTAGAAATTCGGAGTCTGGTCTGGAACTCCTGGACTCAAGCAATCCTCCCACCTTGGCCTCCCCAAATGCTGGGATTACATGCATGAGTCACTACACGTGGCATATTCTTTGACTTAACAGCTCATGGGTCAAATTTATATGTCAATTGATGATAACAAATTACTGAATAATTGGAAAACCTGTTATAATATCATCAACTAGGACTTCCATGCCATTGGGACTCTCTTCTTCAGGGATATCTGTAATTCATATGTTTATATATTTCATGTAGTCTCATAAAGAGATTGTCATTTTTACTCTTTTCTCCTCTGCCTCTTTAAATGATTGGGTTAGCTTGTGAGCCTGGTCTTCAAGCACTGAGATTCTTTCTTCTCCATGGTTTAATCTGTCCTTGAAACTTTCTACTGTGTTTTAAAACTCCCTGAAAAACTCCTTCAATTCTTTAAACTCTATTATATTCTTTTTTTTTTTTAATTTCAGGTTAATTTGAGGGTACAAAGAATTAGGTTACAATGTTTGTATTTGTTAGGTAGAGTCCCTCTTGCAGTTGTGTCCTGCCCCCCAGGAGGTGTGCCATTTACCTCTACATTGTGCCCATTAAGTGGGAGCACACCAATCCCCATCCCTCCTTCCCTCTCCCCCCCATCTTTCCTCCTTCCCTCATCTTGAATTGAATTGAGTTTTCCTTTTATGTGGGCATGTATTAGATCATCTACTGGTTTCATATTAGTATTGAATACATTGAATATTTGCTTTTCCATTTTTGTGATACTTCGCTAAGAAGAATGTGTTTCAACTCCATCCAGTTTAACACAAAAGATGTAAAGCCTCCATCTTTTTTAATGGCTGAATAGTACTCCATGGTATACATGTACAACAGTTTATTAATCCATTTACTCTATTATATTGTTCCTAATTTTGTCCAGGTCCTTGAAGACTCTGCCATGTCTTTAATTCATTTCTTGGGTCAATTTTTATATTTCCTTTTGGTGGTTTTCCACTTTCCCTTCAATTCTCTTCATCATTTTTGCCCTCCACAATCTGAATTCCAGTTCTGCCATGTCTACACCCTCTTTATAATTGAGACCTTCTGTGGTAGCTGCATTGTGATCCCCTCGGGAGACTCATCTGTTCTGATTCTTCTTCATGTTACTGGTGTTCTTTTTTGTTGGTTTCCCCCCTTTGTGTGGGTTCTTCTTTTTATTTCCTTCCCCTACTTATTTCTCTCACTTCCTCCTTCCTTTTGATCTTCTTTGCCTTCGTGCTTAGAGGTTGAAATGGCCCTGAGAGACTTCAGCTACCAATAGTCCCAGCAGCTTCGGGAATGGATAACTCAGGCCTGATTATGGAGGCTGAGAAGTCCCACAGTCTGCCATCTGTAAACAGGAGACTCAGAACGCCAGTGGTATGGTTTAGTTTGAATCCGAAAGCCTGACAACCAGGGCTGCCAAGGTCAGAAGAGTGATCTATTGGAAAAAAATTCAGAAGCAGGTATAATTTTCACCTTATGATAAGTCAAGGGCAAACATCTTAAATTCCTCATAGAGCCACACAACTATAGTTATGTATGAGATTCATTCTGTTTCAGATCAGAATTGTAAGGTTTTGGTCATGGTCATGAATAAACTCACAGAACAAAAGATTACTTATTCTGATAATGCCATTGTAAGTTATAGAGACTGAGTTTCTAAGCAAGAAAATAGTAGCATTCCAAACTGATTTAAAATTTGGAAATATCACCATTTTAAGTACTAGGTCAAAAGTATATATTTCTCTTAACTTGAAAGCTAATTTAAAATGCTTTTAGAAAGGATTAATTGCATTGTGTAAGACAGTAACACACCTTTTCTCAAATTGATTTTAAAAGCATTTCTGCAATTATTTCCAAAGAATCTGTGTCATACTTATATTGATTCTGAAATTGAGCATGGGAGTCACACAGTTGTATTGGCTCTATGTTGTTTTAAAGTGCTCTTTGTTTATTTCTATGGTCTTTTATTTGGGACCTTTTATAGCTTGGACCTACATTTGAATTGCATTAGGAGAGAATATTTGCTAAGAGACTTACTAAAATGTAACAAATTATAAATTAAAGGCATTTTAAATTGTATTCATCTTTTTAATCTTGCCCTCTAATTAAAGGATTTTTTTTGTAAACTAAAATTTCTCATTGGAGTCTAATAATCTAATCTTTTATTATTTGATTAAAGAGACGAAGCCAATGCTAATAAATGGAAACCTAGATCTCAGGAATGGAACGCAGAAACCCTTCTCTTCTTAGCTTATGTGTTAGGCAGCCTCCAGGATGGCTCTCTGTGACTGTCCCTCACTTCTGGCAGCCTTATGTGGGCAGGGCTTCATGGAGCACCAGTGAATTTGTTTTGGCTGACGGCTAGACTCTGAGCTGGAACTACCCAGTTAAATGTTCCACAGATTCCCAAGTCTCAGAAACTGGAGATAACAAATGTTTGTTCTCTTAAGCTGGTAAATTTGGGGGGTAATTTGTTATGTAGCAGTGGATAAACAATATAGAATATAGCTTCTAACACTTTTCATAACTAAAATGCATTGGATGAAAGCCCAGAAGGACCAGCTTTAGACTATATTCTACACAGTAACTGATAATGTTAAATAATATAGGAATTCACAAAACTCAGACATAGCAGTTTGCATTTCTTCATGTGAAATTTCATTTCTCAGAATTCAGTAAAGTCCTAAGCTCTGGTGTCAGACTGCTTGGCCTTCAATCCTGGCTCTATCAGTCACTGAGAATGTAAATCTGGACCATCTTTTACCCCAAACTCATTTCTTCATCTTCAAATGGAGGTAATCTTAGTACTGTTGTGAGAACTAAATAAGGTAATTGATTTATTATTGATTTATTTATTATTAGGACACATTTAACAATGTAAATTATTGTTATCACCATCAAGTCAGAAAAGAGACATTGATAGCTTTATTCTTGATATTTTTCTTCACAGCTTGGAAAAGAGCCTTTTATTCTTTAAACATTAAAAACATGACTGGGTTCTATAGGGAACTGTGGCTAATACCTGTTTCAGGTTTTTAAGTAATAGCCAGCTCTGTTTAGAGAGCCTTTCCATTCTTTAAATGAATATTTTAATTTATACATTTCTTGTTTAAGCTATGTTTCATAAGTTTAACATGGGATAAAAAGTGCAAGTAGTAGGATTTCCGAACTGGATGACAACACTTTATTGGAATACTTATGAAGGAAACATTAATGTTGATAAGACGTGAGTGGTATCCATAAATGAATGATTTTTTTTTTAATGCAACAAAACTATCCATACAAGTATGTTGTTTCCTTCAGAATAATAACTCTCATTCATTCAACAAATATGTATTTAGTACCTCCTAGGTTCCAGGTTGCCAGGGACATGCAATAACCATGACATAATCCTTGCTTCAAGGAACTTATAGTTGGAAAGGGAAAAGTACACGGGCAACTTCAGGACAGCTTGCAGGGGTTTCCAACCTTTTTTTTTTTTTCCTCCTCTGCTGAATATTGGAAGAAGAATAATTTTCTTGAGCTGTACATTAAATAAGCAAACACTAATGAAAACCAATTTTAAAAAATGTCCATGCATTAGGATGGACAACACAAAAGATATTTTTTATCCTCACAAAATCAGCATGTAGCCTAAGGTTGGACACCCCTGAAAGGGGTACAACAAAGTAAGGGGCACAATAAAGTAAAGGGTACAACAGCATACCACAAAAAATGGGAGTCAAAGACTATTCCCTGGTAGAGGTGAAGATGAGGTCAGGTTAGCTAGAGTCCTCAGGAAGTATGGACCTGAAAGGTGGGTTACTGTTCTGTGCTGATGGTGCAGATGCCTATAGTCAAAAGAGAGTGTGGCTTATTTATAAGGCAAAATGTGACTAAGCACAGCCAGAGCCTGTAGGTCAGTGGGAAGTATCAGAGATACAGCGGGGGACAGAAGCAGGGTTCTGATCTTGAAGACTCTGTATGCCATACCCAGGGCTTTGGATTTTATTAGGGGTGCATTGCTGACCCAAGGGATGATTTTCAGGAGGGAATGTTCCCATCAGCTACTCATTTATTCAATAACACTGTCTAGGATGCCTCCTACCTTGGCTTCTCTTTTGAATGGGCTCAATGCTATAAAAGTGTTTGCAGGGGACTTAAATGGAGGGTGGGACAGGGGAAAACCACCATTTAGAGGAATTGTGTTTAGTAAACAGAGCTGATGATAAGTCAAGTCAATCATTATTTGGGTTAAAAATATTGCTCTGATTATAAAGCCATGAGGCTGAATCTGTGCTTCTTATCGCATTCCATAAAACAGACATGTAGTGGACTTTTGACTTTGTTAAGTGCACGGCCACTCACCTTTTAAACTGACTTGACAGAAGCAGAATCACCTAAATGCTCTAAAAGAATTTCATCTCCCAGATTTAAAAGATGGCATCTGTGAAGCTTCTGATCAGAATCACCTAAATGCTCTCTAACAGAATTTCATCTGGCTCAGCGCCCATAGTACAGTGGTTATGGTGCCAGCCACATAACACTGGGGGTGGCCGGCTCCAACCCGGCCTGAGCCTGCTAAATAGCAATGACAACTGCAACAAAAAATAGCTGGGCATTGGGGTGGGGGTCTGTAGTCCCAGCTACTTGGGAGGCTGAGGCAAGAGAATTGCTTAAGCCCAAGAGTTTGAGGTTGCTGTGAGCTATGACATCACAGCACTCTACTAAGGGTGACATAGTGAGGCTCTGGCTAAAAAAAAAAAAAAAAAAAAAAAATTAATCTCCCAGCTATAAGAAAATGGCACCTGTGAAGCTTCTGGTCAGGACAAGCTCCCAAAGTCAGAGCAAGGCCAGGGAGCCGGCTCTCCCTCTGCCCACATGTCACTTCACACCCTAGATTCTGGTCCCATTCCAAATCATGTCAGACATTCCCACCACCATTTGGGTGTGGGTTTGTCACCTAGTAGTACTGTCTATCAGTGTTCAGAACATTTTTATAGGCTTTGTCTTAAGTGTTGGTGACAAACACTTCCAGTTAAATTCTGTCATGTGTGCGGTCCTTCTCACTCTAGTGAGATGATTTAGGTTCAATGCCAAGCTTTTGTCCTTAACACTCAACTTGTTCATAAGTTTATGGAAAGCATATAGAGGAAAATCTCATTTTTTCTGAGAACCAAAGCAGAAGTTCATGTTTGAACTTAAAAGATTCTACTAATATCATTTTATAGCTACAAAATGTTTATCCTCAATTTTTACTTTTGATACCTAGTATATTGATAGTTTTTCTAATTTGGCAGATCAGATGTCTTAATAGTTTTTCTTCTTTAGCAAACAGAATCTCACAATCCTTCTATGTATTTCTAAAAAGGATTTCTGCTATGTGGAAAAAAGATGCAACAAAATGAAATGACAAATATAAGTAAAGGAATCAAGAAAAAAGAAAATAAAATTAGAAAAGATAGGATCAGGAGTGAGGTTATCACACAAAATAGTACAATGAAGACTATACTTTCAGGAGGAAGGCCACTCCTTCACTTTAAAGCTTTTTAAGAGTCAAAAGGAAAAAGAGAACACCATTGGTCACAGTTCCCAGGGTCCAGATGATTTAGAAAAATCACACCAACAGCAGCAGCTGCCAGTGCCCTTGGAGAAGCCTGGATAATGTGTGGTTCGGAGACCAAAGAAGCTTATCTTGGTCAGAGCCTGTTCATCAACCAAATATGCCCTAAAGTACTCTCTTGTGGGCTACTTAATTTCACAAGCGTCTTTATTGAAACAGCTGGAGGCAAAAACCAGAACTTGGTGATCTTAACAGGATTAAGGATTTAAATCATTTTGCAAAGAAGGGCCAGTCAAGGAAGCACCTGTGCCCTACCTCTCTCTCTGCTCCCCTAGGATCTCCAGCCATAAGTGAGACTGGGAAATGTAGTTTTTAGCTTTTCAGTGCAGGCTGAAACAGAGGAAGGAAGGTAGGAGAAATACCATGTAAACAAGTCTACCATACCCACCTCAGTAATTTTAGTCTTTTGGGTATTGATTGGTCTAAGAATAGGTCTGGCGGATGAGGTGGGAGGGGATGTCTCCTGGCAATGGCTTCTCTTTCTTAATTGACACACAATTTTTTTTTTTTTTTTTTTTTTTTAATGAGACAGAGTCTTATTCTGTGCCCTGGGTAGAATCATAGCTCACAGCAACCTCAAACTCTTGGGCTTGAGAAATCCTCCTGTCTCAGTCTCCCACGTGGCTGGGACCACAGTCACCTGCCATGATGCCTAACTAGTTTTTTCCTATTTCTAGTAGAGACAGGGGTCTCACTCTTGCTCAGGCTAGTCTCCAACTCTGGAGCTCAAGCAAACCACCTGCCTCAGCTTCCCAAAGGGCTAGGATTATAGGCGTGAGCCAACTCTCCCGCCTGGCCCATATAAAATTTCTGAAGGAAAATATTCTCTGTCCTTATCTTTCTTCCCGTCTGGAAGACAGACACACTACCTGGCGATGTAGCTGTCATATGAAGGCTGTGAGGTGACAAGCAGGAGAACAAAAGCTAACACGTTATGGATGACAGAGGAGAAAGATGGAGCCCAGACCCCAGTGGCAGTGTTGAGCTATTGCACCAGACCAGCCTTTCCTACCCCTGGACAAATAAACCTCTGTTTGTTAAAACTATCAGAGTTGAATTTTCTGTTGTTTGCTGCTAGCTGCATTTCTAATCTAGAACCCATGACAGTAAGAGTTGGGAGTTAAGAAGATAGAGATGTGGTCAGATTCTGGATATATTTTGGAAGTAGAAACACCAGGACTTGATGATGGATTGATTGGGAACAGAGGAGAGGGGTATGGAAGAAATCAAGGGTATCTTCTAGGTTTTTACATGGATATAACTGTTGGAAATGCATTATCTTGTTTTAATTCAGAATGTGGAAATTTCCTACTCTTGCAGCTGCAGAAATATCTAAGGGAGATCAAAACATCTTTGTGTTGCTCCCTTGACACCTGTTATCCATTGGGCCTCCGGAAAAACTGGGTTAAACTCATGTCAAATAATGCAGAAGAGTTTGGAAATATGTAACATCTATTATGGACGCTGTAGCTGAAATGTACATTGGCCTCTCCAAAGCCTTCTCATCCCCATAAGCCTTCTTTTCCATCAAAACCCAGGTATACGAAACTAAATCCTTATGTCAACCATTATGTTCTGTTTTTCATTGCTTGCAAGAATACTAATACTTCTAAGGAATATATTAACTTCTTGAATCAACAGCTTAATGCTTTACAGCTGGATCAATTAAACTTTCCAAATCAGAGTTTAAAAAAAAAAAAACCAATACGTTCTTTTAAAAATATCTATCATTTATTAATATCTGGTTTTGGTAAAGGTGGAAAAGTACGCAGGTTTTGTATTTTAAATTAAACCTTTTAGGAAAGAATTTCTTTTAATTAACAAGATATTTCACTTTTAGAACTCTAGTTAGAGAAATGCAAGCACACATGAGCAAAGAAGACTATGGTAAGGTAAAAAGAATCTCATTATTACATATTTATATATATTTTAAAATATCAAGTGAAAAAGAAAGATGACTTTGTCTTGTGCTGATTACTTGCATTGCTAAAGCTTTAATTTTGCTCATGATAATATATACTTAGGAATGTCAATTACTACAATTACTTGTAAAGAAGATGTAACATCCGCCTGCAACTCCTGAAAAGGCAGCTTTTATTTTATTTTATTTTTTGAGACAGAGTCTCACATTCTTGCCCTGGGTAGAGTGCCATGGCATCATAACTCACAACAACCTCTAACTCTTGGGCTTAAGTGATCCTTTTTGTCTAGCCTCCCTCCTGAGTAGCTGAGGCTACAGGTGTACACTACAACCTCTGGCTATTTTTAGAGGTGGGGTCTACCTTTTGGTCAGGCTGGTCTCAAACTACTAAACTCAAGCAATCCACCGCCTCAGCCGTTCAGAGTGTTAAGGTTACAGGCATGAGCCACCACACCTGGCCAAAGGCAGCCTTTATGTATACATATGGTGTGACCCCTTCATGCCCTGCCCTAGATCCCGCTGAAAGGACTGTAAATTCATAGGTTGGCATGAGTAGGCTTGGAGGAAGAACAGGCTGCTGTGGTCCTCTCTGTCTCTCTCTTCCTTACCCTCCACCCCCGCTAATTGAGGTAACGAGTCAATCTCTACATTTTGCAACAAAAACAGCCCAATCCAAACCCAGAACAGTAACAAATTCTCCTACCTTTTATACTATAAATAACAAATAATTACACTCCTGTGTTCTCTCCAAGCCTATCTTAGAGCATGCCTTTGAGGAAAGATGGAATTTTTTTATTTTTTTTATTATTAAATCATAGCTGTGTACATTAATGTGATCATGCATACACTGGTTTTATAGACCGTTTGACACATTTTCATCACACTGGTTAACATAGCCTTCCTGGCATTTTCTTAGTTATTGTATTAAGACATTTATATTCTACATTTACTAAGTTTCACATGTACCCTTGTGAGATGCACCACAGGTGGGAAGATGGAATATTTTTATATGAATAATCCTGGGCACTACTTTC
>CAUYPK010062451.1:0-13449 GCA_963574355.1 Loris lydekkerianus | reverse complement strand
AAGACAAAGCTTTTGAATGCTCCCATACTCTCAAAGAGGAAGAGAAATGTAGAGCAAAAATAGATCATTCTCTCAGAGAGCTCTGGAATAATTTGAAGAAGGCTAATATCTGCCTCATTGGAATCCCTGAAAGTGATGAAGTGGCCTCGCATGGCACAGAAACCCTTCTCAATGAAATTATGAATGAGAATTTTCCAGACATGACAAGATATTTTGAAATTCAGGTAGCAGACAGTTTCAGAACCCCAGCACGACTCAATCCGAATAAGAAATCTCCCAGGCATATCATAATTAACATTACTAGTATTTATATGAAAGAGAAAATTCTGAAAACAGCCCGACGTAAGAAATCTATTACCTACAGAGGGAAGAATATTACAATGACTTCAGATCTCTCTGCTGAAACTTTTCAAGCAAGAAGAGGATGGTCATTGACTTCTTATCTCCTAAAAAAAAAAAACTAAATTTCAACCCTGGATCCTGTATCCAGCTAAACTGAGTTCATTTATGATGGAGAAATTAAATACTTTAATTACATTCATATGTTGAAGAAATTTGCCATCACCAAACCAGCTCTTCAGGACATTCTCAGGCCTATCCTCCATAATGACCAGCCCAATCCTCTACCACAAAAAAAAAAAAAAAAAAAAAAAAAAAAAAATCACGAAGAAACTTTTGATCAAACTACAACTTCCATAATGGTGAAAGGATTAAAAATATCCATAGGACTTTTGAAAAACTTGATACCCCAAATTTTACCAGAATTATCAATATTCTCCATTAATGTGAATGGCTTAAAGTGTCCTATAAAAAGGCACATATTAGCTGACTGGATACAAAAACTCAGGCCAGATATTTGCTGCATACAAGAGTCACATCTTGCCTTAAAAGATAAATATAGAATCAGAATGAAAGGATGGTCATCCATATTTCAGGCAAATGGTAGCCATAAAAAAGCAGGTGTTGCAATTCTATTTGCAGACACAATAGGCTTTAAACCAACAAAAGTAAGGAAAAATAAGGATAGTCACTTCATATTTTTTAAGGGTAATACTCCATATGATGAGATTTCAATTATGAATATTTATTCACCCAACCAGAATGTGCATCAATTTATAAGAGAAACTCTAACAGACATGAGCAACTTGATTTCCTCCAGCTCCATAATAGTCAGAGATTTCAACACTCCTTCAGCAGTGTTGGATACATCCTCCAATAAGAAGCAGAGCAAAGAAATTTTAGATTTAAACCTAACCATCCAACATTGGTATTTAGCACACATTTACAGAACATTTCATCCCAATAAAAGTTAATACACATACTTCTCATCAGCCCATGGAACATACTCCAAAAACAATCACATCTTAGGTCACAAGTCTAACCTCAGAAAATTTAAAGGAATAGAAATTATTTATTGCATCCTCTCGAACCACCAGGGAATAAAAGTTGAACACAGTAACAACAGGAGCCTGCAGACTCACAATAAAACATGGAAGTTAAATAACCTTATGCTGAATTATAGCTGGGTCAGAGATGAGATCAAGAAGAAATTGCCAAATTTTTGGAACAAAACAACAATGAAGACATAAATTATCAGAACCTCTGGGATACCGCAAAAGCAGTCCAAGAGGAAAATTTATAGCACTGCAAGCCTTCTCAAGAGAATGGAAAGAGAAGAAGTTAACAACTTAATGGGACATCTCAAGAAGGAAAAGGAAGAACATTCCAACACCCAAAACAGTAGAAGAAAAGAAATAACCAAAATTAGAGCAGAATTAAATGAAAATGAAAACAAAAGATTTATACAACAGATCATTGAATCAAAAAGTTGGTTTTTTAAAAAGGTCAATAAAATAGATAAACCTTTGGCTCATCTAACCAGAAAAAAAAAAAGAGTAAAATCTCTAATTTCATCAATCAGAAACGACAAAGACAAAATAACAACAAGCTCCTCAGAAATTCAAAAAATCCTTAATGAATATTACAAGAAACTTTACTCTCAGAAATATGAAAATCTGAAGGAAATTGACCAATACTTGGAAGCACGTCACCTTCCAAGCCTTAGCCAGAATAAAGTGTAAATGTTGAACAGGCCAATATCAAATTTAGAAATAGCATCAACCATACAAAACCTGCCTAAAAAGAAAAGCCTGGGACCAGATGACTTCACGTCAAAATTCTACCAAACCTTTAAAGAGGAACTAGTACCTATATTACTCAACCTGTTCCAAAAGGTAGAAAAAGAAGGAAGACTACTCAACACATTCCATGAAGCAAACATTACCCTGATCCCCAAACCAGGAGAAGACCCAAGAAGAAAAGAAAATTATAGACCAATATCACTATTGAATATAGATGCAAAAATATTCAACAAGATCCTAACAAACAGAATCCAGCAACACATCAAACAAATTATACATCATGACCAAGTTGGTTTTATCCAAAGGTCTCATGGCTGGTTTAATATATGTAAATCTATAAGTATAATTCAGCACATAAACTAATTTAAAAAACAAAGACCATATGATTCTCTCAATTGATGCAGAAATAGCTTTTGACAATATCCAGCATCCCTTTATGATCAGAACACTTAAGAAAATTGGTATAGAAGGGACATTTCTTAAACTGATAGAGATCATCTACATCAAACCCACAGCCAATATCGTATTGAATGGAGTTAAATTGAAATCATTTCCAGATCAGGAACCAGACAAGGCTGCCCATTGTCTGCACTGCTCTTTAACATTGTAATGAAAGTTTTAGCCATCGCAATTAGGGAAAAAATGCGATCAAGGGTATCCATATAGGGTCAGAAGTGATCAAACTTTTGCTCTTCGCAGATGATATGATTGTATATCTGGAAAACACCAGGGATTCTACTGCATAACTCTTAGAAGTGATTAAGGAATACAGTAGAGGCTCAGGTTATAAAATCAACATTCATAAATTGGTAGCCTTTATATATACCAACAATAGTCAAGCTAAAAAAAGTTAAGGACTCTATTCTGTTCACAGTAGTGCCAAAGAAGATGAAATATTTGGGAGTTTATCTAACAAAGGACATTAAAGTTCTCTGTAAAGAGAACTATGAAAAGAAATAGCTGAAAATGTTAACAAATGGAAAAACATACCATGCTCATGGCTGGGAAGAATCAACATTGTTAAAATGTCCATACTACCCAAAGCAATATATAATTTTAATGCAATCCCTATTAAAGCACCACTTTCATACTTTAAATATCTTGAAAAAATAATACTTCATTTTATATGGAATCAGAAAAAAACTCAAATAGCCAAAACATTACTCAGAAATAAAACAAGGCAGGAGGAATCACGCTATACCATAAATCGATAGTGATCAATACAGCATGGCACTGACAGAAAAACAGACAAGTAGATGTCTGGAACAGAATAGAGAACCAAGAAATGAACCCAGCTACTTACCACTATTTAATCTTTGACAAGCCAATTAAAAACATTCAGTGGGGAAAGGATTTCCTATTTAACAAATGGTGCTGGATGAATTGACTGGCAACCTGCAGAAGACTGAAACTGGACCTATATTTTTCACCATTAGCTAAGATGCACTCTCGCTAGATTGAAGATTTAAACTTAAGACATGAAACTATAAAAATACTAGAAGAGAGTGCAGTGAAAACCCTGGAAGAAATCGATCTGGGTAAGTATTTTATGAGGAGGACCCCCCCCCCCCCGGGTAATTGAAGCAGCTTCAAAAAAACACTACTGGGACCTGATCAAACTAAAAAGCACACAGTAAGTAAAGCAAGCAGACAGCACTCACAATGGGAAAAGATATTTTCAGGTTTTGTCTTCGACAAAAAAAAGGGTTAATAACCAGAATCTACAGAGAACTCAAATGTATAAGCAAGAAAAGAACAAGTGATCCCATCACAGGCAAGAGACTTGAAGAGAGACTTCTCTGAAGAAGACAGGCGCATGGCCTACAGACACATGAAAAAATGCTCATCATCTTTAATTATCAGAGAAACGCAAATCAAAACTACCTTGAGATACCATCTAACTCCGGTAAGATTAGCCTATATCACAAAATCCCAAGACCAGAGATGTTGGCGTGGATGTGGAGAAAAGGGAACGCTTTTACACTGCTGGTGGGAATGAAAATTAATACATTCCTTTTGGAAAGATGTATGGAGATCACTTAGAGATCTAAAAATAAATCTGCCATTCAATCCTATAACTCCTATACTAGGTATATACCCAGAAGACCAAAAATCACATGATAACCAAGATAAATTTACCAGAATGTTTATTGCAGCTGAATTCACATTTGCTAAGTCATGGAAAAAGCCCAAGTGCCCATCGATCCATGAATGGATTAATAAATTGTGGTATACATTCACCATGAAATATTATGCAGCCTTAAAGAAAGATGGAGAGTTTACCTCTTTTATGTTTACCTGGATGGAGCTGGAACATATTCTTCTTAGCAAAATATCTCAAGAATGGAAGAAAATGTATCCAATGTACTCAGCCCTACTATGAAACTAATTTATGGCTTTATATGAAATCTATAACGCAGTTATAGCCTAAGAATATGGGGAAGGGGGCAAGGGAGGGGAGGGAGAAGGACGGGCAGAGGGAGGGTGATTGTTGGGATTACACCTGTAGTGCATCTTACAAGGATACATGTGAAACTTGGTAAATGTAGAATATAATTGTCTCAACACAATATCTAAGAAAATGCCACGAAGACTATATTAACCAGTGTGATGAAAATGTGTCAAACTGTTTATAAAGCCAGTGTATGGTGCCCCATGATCGCATTAAGGTGCACAGCTGTGATTTAATATTAATAATAAAAAACAATGGAAGAAAAAGTATCCAATGTACTCAGCCCTACTATAAAGGTAATTTATAGCTTTCATATGAAGGCTGTAACCCAACTATAGCACAAGAATATGGGGAAAGGGCCAAGGGAGGGGAAGGGAGGGGGGAGGTTAGGGTGGAGGGAGCGTAAGGGGTGGGGCCACACCTATGGTATATCTTAGAATGGGTACAGGCAAAACCTACTAACTGCAGAATGCAAATATCTACATACAATAACTAAGAAAATGCCATGAAGGCTACATTGAACAGTTTATGAGAATATTTCAGATTATATATGAAACCAGCACATTGTACCCCTTGATTGCACTAATGTACACAGCTATGATTTAACAATAAATAAATAAATAAAAATAAATAAATGAAAAAAAAATCCATTTTTTATCAAATGACTGGGAAGAAAGGAGCCTCTGTAAGATCCTCTAGTATCAGCTAGTCCAGAGTAGGTTCCAAAATCCTTCTTCTTCTTCTTTTTTATTTTATTTTTTTTACTTAACAATAAACTTTACTTATGCTTTAAAGGATACAGATTGCACCCAAAATCCTTCTTATCAGCAAACGGCTACAGGGAGGGGGGAATGATGGAATTAACCTCTGTAGGGGTTTCATCTGCTGTGTGATTTAAACTTTAGCCCAGAAACTGTGAAACTGCTGACGATGTTATAGAATGGTGTAAACTGATCCACTTGCCTTCAGCACAGCTCTAGTGGGCATTGATGCAGAAAGCAGGGTTTGTGTCCCATCTTAAAGGGGAGCAGGATAGTTGGGAGCCCATCAGCTAATCCAGGCAACAGTCACTATGAAGGGGCACGCTTTTCAGCACCCCAGAAAGGTGGCTTTGTCTCATATGTGCTTCTTGTAGCACGAGAACCTAGGAAGGGAAAATTTCATTCTCGTCTATAAGAGAGACTCAGGGGTTGATTCCTCCCTGCTTGCTGAAAAGACCTTGAGAAAGAAATTCCTGAGGTCCCTACCAAGTCATAGCTGGAGATTTAGCACCTGTCTGGAGATGAACTGTTGCTCTTCATTCCCTAACTTCAAGTTACACAAAAGTTTCATTTAATCTTTTAGGGTAGTGGGCAAACAGAACAGACAGCCTGGTGTCGTTGTAGTTTATCTTTAAGTTATATGTTCCAGACTTAGAAATGACGTGTATGTGCTTTGCAACATTTACGCTGAGGAGAAATTTAGCAGTCTCAGCTAATGCTTTTGTCCTTTATTCTTACTTATTCTTATCTGATGAGTTTGGATTTATAATACAGTGAATAAAGAATGAACAATCACTATAGGCCTGAGCGAACCCCAGTCTTCCCTTAATTAATATTAATAAATAATTCATTCCATTTTCAGTGATACCTCTGTGTCATTACCTCCAATATTCCTTCCCTGTACCACTCAGGGGGTGGGCTAACAGACAGCAACATCACTATGTCCCTGTTGAGGCTTCCCCAGTGAGAGGGAAGGGAGAGGTTCACTGAAATGCTGCTTAGGGGGGAAATTATATGAGCAGAAAGGGAGATGGCTCCACATGCATGAAAGTGTCTTTCACTGAGGTAAGAGCATATTGGACAAGTGAGAATAATGCAAAAAAGTACCATGACTTGAGTGGTGCCTGTGGCTCAAGGAGTCGGGTGCCAGCCCCATATACCGGAGGTGGTGGGTTCAAACCTGCCCTGGCCAAAAACTGGAAAAAAAAAAAAGAAGAAGAAGAAGAAGTACCAGGACTTGTGCCTAATTATGTGGAGGAGTGAGGGAGACAGATTCTTTGATGATGACTCACAGGCTTTAAACTGAGGAGAGAGGATGACTGTGGTATCTCTTGTTGAGTCAGGATGTCATGTGCTGAGTGTGGCAGATGGTGCAGATGAGCCCAACTTTCTACCTCCTGGATTTGAGATTTCTGTGAGTGGTACAGAGAAGGCATATGGGAGGGGTGTGGGTGTGAGGGTCTGAAACTCCATATGAGGCTCATTGTCATGAAAAGGAGCTGATGTGACAGGCCCGGATGAAACTCCCAAGGAGTATGCAGTGACAAGAGTGGAGGGCAAGGTTGTTTGATTGGTGTAGCACTGTGGTCCCAAAGTCACCTATCCTGACCTTCATAGACATATGTGTAGTGTGAAAATAAATCTTTACCTCACTAAAAAACAACCAAATAGTAAAAAACTATATAACTTCCTTTGCTATAATGAAAATACACAATTGCTATGTAGATGTGTTCTAATATACCCCAAATGTCTGATGTCAAGCAGACCTCTGTTAATGCCAGTGTCTGAAGTCTAGGGGAGCACAGTGAGAGGAGCTCTTCTCCTTCCCTGGGGCCTTCCACCCCAAATCACAGCCCTCAGGGCCCCTCCTTAGTGCTTCCCTCCTGCTTTTGCCATCTCCATCATCTCTCACCCTTATGGAAGGGATCCACATGATACTACATATAGTTTCTGGGTTTCACACTCTTTAACAGAGTTTCCGTAAGATCTGGTTCTGGCAGACCCAATCTGGGGCATCCATCTTCTTCTGGTGTCCCACCATGAGCTTGGTGCTGCAGGTCCTGACTGACTTCTCTCGGTACCCTCAGGCAGCTGGCCTGCTGTTTGCCTCCTCCTTCTCTAGGAAACAGTGTACCATGCAATTTCCAGCAACAGTGCCCCACACAGTCTCCAGGCAACAGCGTCCCACATGGTCTCCAGGAAATGGTGTCCCTGCCTTTGGGCCCTCTGCATAATACCCAGTTACTTGCCTGAATCCATGCACCCTAATCCCACCTCTGTGGACTTTATTTCATGCCCTGCTCCTTTCTGCTGCTCCACTCACCTGCTTGGTCTTCTTGGGACTCAGTCATTTAGTACACCCATCACAAGACACACCAGGAAGAGACTGGCTAGAAAGCATAAATCAAAGAGGTCATGGTCATACCGTGGACCTCAGCTTCATCCATCCATTTCCTAAAAAAGATTTGGAAGGACTCAGAAACCCCGCCTAGTGTAAAGTATACAAAATGGGAATTATGACTCAGGGGAAACTGCCTTTAGGGATGTTTGATTGAACTCAATGTACCCAAATTATTATCACTTCAAAGATCCAGTTTACAAATATTGAGTGACTGTACACTGTTTCTTCCCACTGTTTGAAATCTGGTACAAATTTCACAGTTCATAGCATATGTGAAGTGCTCCTCAGCTGCACATGGGCACAACAATTCTAGATTTACCCTTTCTGATATAACACCTGTTTTCCACCTGAAATTGATTTTTGAGCATAATGGGAAGAATTCAGCTTAATCTATTTTCCAAATAAGTATCCAACTGAAGCAGCACCAATTTATTGAAAAGACAGTTTCAAAGTTTCACAGTTATGCTCTGCTACATTTGTCTGAAAGCATCCATACATGTGGGAGTCTGTTTCTTTTCTTTTTGTGTGAGTCTCTTTCTGAATTCTATTTCATTTTCTATTTTTTTATTGTAACTTCATTCCTATTTTTTTTATTTCAAATTAATATGAGTGTACACATTTTAGGTTACATTATTTTCACTTGTAAGATAAACTTGCAGTTGAGCCCTTCACCCAGGGTACATGCTCAATACCCTCCCATTGTGTACTTTGGAGGACTATGTCATACTTCATCTCTGTAGCCTAAAGGAGCACTACAGTATATTAATTATTTTTGTATTAAGTTTTGATTTCTGGTAAGAAAGAATCTCCTCTTAGGGGAGTCTTGATATTCTTATCCCTTTGCATTCCTATACTAATTATGATGAGATATCAATTCCATAAAATACCTTCTGGAATGTTAACTGAGATTATATTCAATGAAGATATCAGTTTGAGGTGATGCCAGCACTTTTTCACATAAATCATCCATTATCTGATGCTCTCATCTGGCTGGGATGTAAGCATGTTCTTGCCTTGCACACTCTGCTTCTTTTCCCATCCTGGGGTAGGAGCATCTGACTGAGTCAGAGTCTCAACACTCAGAGCTTTGATGACACAATGGAGGTCTCCACCCCCTTTTTACAAGAGACTTTTCTCAAGGGCTGAGAGTCCCTGAGATAGTTGTAGAATTATAGGATGAAGGCAAATGGAGTCTTGGAGGAAGCCGACCAAAAAGTGCAAAGTAAAACCATCCTGAGCCCCCTTCTATCTGTGGCAAGGCCTGGCCCCCATGTGGGTGCTCAGGGCCTACCTTCCCCTGACTAACTTCACCCCTGTCCCTGCCCTCCATGAGAATATGTGGGACCCTATCCACTCTTCACTTCCTGCACCTTCTCAAGCACGGGTCCCAATGTTTCCTCTGTGGTCACAGAACACATTGCATAGAAAACCAATCAACATGTGCAGGGGCTGAGGAGGCAGGACAGGACAGGACCAGACTCCCTGTAAAAGGAAATTCTAAAAGCATCCCTAGCATTTCAAGAGGACTGACACAGGGGTAGAGGCCTGGCACAGCCCTAGTGAGACAATCAGGAGCTAGTGGTGGACAAGGGGACCTGTAACTCACCCAGGATGAGGTATGGTCAACTTCCCCTTGCTTGCCCTGGGCCCACCAGAACAGGCTGGGAATTCAGTGTGCTGGGATTTTGGGCTATTTCAAATTGTCCCAGCCCTAGAGGATCCATCACCCCAGGAGAAGACTAGGGACTTGACAGGTCCAGCCTGGGGGTATTGACTGTTGAGGTGGAACTATATAGTCCAGGGTCTAAAATGAAGGACTATTAGGAGGGGTGGGGTGGTGGGTGAGGGAGTGGCAGGAAAAGGGAGGCAGGTGGACAGGGTGACAGCAGAGGACCTGTCAGGAAGGGACCAAGTTCTTACCCTTGTGGACCCTCTGGGCAGGATTCTGGGAATGTGGGGGATTTTTTATAGGAAAGGGAAAGTGGTGGAAGAGGATACAGTAGAAGGAGCAGTTTCAGGGGAGGAGGCTGAGGACAGGAATGCTGAGGGCAGGGAGGCTGAGGATGGTGATGGGGAGGGTGGGGATACAGAGGACAAAGATGAGAAAGAACAATTTGGGCACAGGGTGGAGGAAGAGAGAGGTGAGGTGGAGGCTGGGGCCAAGGTTGGGAAATAGGGAGAAATGTCTTGGTCGTGACTAAGTGCTACTCCCACTCCTCTAAAGACCAGAGAGTAACTGGGGTGTGCCCAGAACTCACGTGTTCAAATCACTCCCACCCCTCACATCACTCAATGGCCCTTATGGCATAGCAGACCCCTCTCATTGGTCTAATAGATGGGCCAGCAGCCAGGAAAGCGGTCTCTATTTCCAAGAGTCATTGTAGGAAATAGCAGTGAAGAAATGGAGATGTAATATTAGTCCCTGTGCTTGGGATCCCATGTAGTAGTATTTACTCAGAGTAGACAAAGATTGTTTAAAGGAATGCAATTGACTCCATAAGCAAAAGAAAAATTTTAAATAAGTTTGTAATTCTCCCATGTTTTATCTTCCCAGGCCAGGAAGATTTGCTGACCAGAACTGTGTAACTGTCTGTTACATTGATGCATTTCTGCTTTTTTTTTTCTTGAATTTTGTATTTGATTGTTTTGCTTCAAAGATTTTTATTTCATTTTTTTGCAATTATTTTTTTTTTTTGAGGCAGAATCTCACTTTGTGGCCCATTGGTAGAGTGCAGTGGCTTCACAGCTCACAACAACCTCAAACCCTCACAATTAAGCAATTCTCTTGCCTCAGCCTCCCAAGTAGCTGGGACTACAAGCACCTGCACAATGCCAGGATTTTTTTTTTTTTTTTTTTTAGAGACGGGGTATTGCTCTGGCTCAGGCTGGTCTTAACCCCCTGAGCTAAAGACAAAACAACTGCCTCAGCCTCCCAACATGCTAGGCTTACAGGCATGATCCACCAGGCCTGGCTGATGCATCATCTCTTGAGTTTCTTTCTCAGGAAGGCACCAACCTCCTTGCACTCACTGAGCTGAAAAAGTGACCAATATTAACCCCAATGTTCATGAAGCCTCAAGGGAGGTTCACATTGTTAACTGCACAGAAAATCAATTACTCAGACAAGTAGGATTGTCAAGTAGGAAACAATTCATTTCTAGAGATGTATCTGCTAGAAGGATAGGCAGGGGCTGTCTGAAGTTCATTTCCCAACCAACAGTTCAGAGGGATTTATGGAGGTGAAAATGAATAATGCATGAGGGGAGTGAACACGATCATGTGTTTGGAGTCAAGTGCAGGTCATGGAATTGCTGTTTGAAATCATATTAGTACATACATCTTATGAATAAAAAATAGTGGATATGTCCCTCCCAAGACATGGATTTTAGAATTACAATGAGCTAGGAGTTGTGGTTTTTCACTTTTTCAGCCTTGTGTGCATGCTCAGTGTATCCTTGGGTGTAATTTTTGGCATTGCTTATCTTTTTTTTTCTAGACAAAAGTAAGAGTGGTGTAAGGCCGGATAATTATCTCATGACTGCAAGGAGGTTTCTACCTTCCTGTAAAAGAAATTCAAAAAGGAATGTGTCAAGCCACAGGAAGTAACAAAGTTCTGGTCAACAAATATTACTGGCCTAAGAACTTGAAACATCCAAGAAATACAAAACAATTATTTTCCTTTTTTTTTTCTTGCTTATTAAGGTTGTTATAGAACTTGAGCCAAAAGGTGGAGGCAGGCAGGGGGAGCACTGGATGGCCAAGATGCTAAAGAACAGCATCCTCATCTCTGTATGCCTTGGGCAGGATCATGCCAGGCATCCATCTGATCAGGATTTGATTGTTGCTAGCTGAATTCTTCTTGGTCCCTGAGATCCCGTGCTTTCATACCTTACTCTGAAGTAAGAGAGCAGAACATAGGGCCAAAGCTGGCAGGATGACTGCCCACTCCTGAGGGACTCATGACTAATTTAGACCTACCTGCTAGTCCCTGAGATGCCAAGTCCATGTGACAAGATTAAGGACACAGCATCATCCTCCTTTCTTTAATTTGATGTAGCCACTTCTCTGCTTAATACACCTGGTTTCTTTCTTCACCATCCAAACTATAAGCCGCTCTGATCCTCTCTTCCCTCCTGTACTCTTACGACCATAATATCTGAGTTCTTCCTCTTGATCCAACACTGCTTTCTCCTGTAGTTAGCAGAACTTTAAGTTGTATCTCTATACCTCTAGCAATATAATTTCCAAATTTCACTATTTTTTAGCATGTTTCTTTTTTATTTATATATATATTTGAGGCACAATATCACTCTGTTGACCACATTAGAGTGCCATGGAGTCAGCCTAGCTCACTGCAACCTCAAATACCTATGTTCAAGTGATCCTCCCACTTCAACCTTCCAAGTAGCTGAGTCTACTGTTCCCTACAACTACTGCCTAATTTTTCTGTTTACTAAATATTGGGTTTCACTCTTTCTCTGCCTGATCTCAAATTTGTAAGCCCAAGTGATCCTCCTGTTTGGATATCAAGTGAAGATGCAATCTCTCTAACTTATTTCAGACTTGGAATAAGGATGGTGCATGGAGTCTCCTTCCTCCTTCTGCTTCCATTCCAACCACTATGCTTCTGTTTCCACTGAAATCTCTTGCTTCCTAGAAGCTTGTTCTACCTATGCTGTTTCCCTGGCACTGTGAATGTCCAGTGCTCTGGGTGCTGTCTTTATATAAAAACTTTCACATTTGTCTCAAAATCTTTTTTTTTTTTTTTTTTGAGACAGAGTCTCACTATGACACCCTTGGTAGAGTACTGTGGCATCACAGCTCACAGCAACCTCAAACTCTTGGGCTTAACCAATTCTCTTGCCTCAGTCTCCCAAGTAGCTGGGAGTACAGGTGCCCAACACAATGCCCAGCTAATTTTTGGTTGCAATTGTCATTGTTGTTTAGTTGACTGGGTTTGAACCTGCCAGCCTTGGTGTATGTGGTTGGCGCCTTACCCACTGAGCTATGGGCACCACCTCAACACAGAATTTTTTTTTTTTTTTTTTTGAGAAACATTCTAACTGCGTCACACTTGGTAGAGTGCTGTGGTGTCATAGCTCACAGCAACCTCAAAATCTTGGGCTTAAACAACAGAGACAGTTGTTTAAACAATTCTCTTGCCTCAGCCTCTCAAGTAGCTGGGACTGCAGGCACCCACACCTGTCCATTTTTTTGTTGTTGTTGCAGTTGTCATTGTTGTGTAACTGGCCCAGGTGGGGATCATACTCGCCAGCCTCAGCGTATGTGGCTGGTGCTTAGTCTCAAAGTCTTATTTTTGAGTCCCTCATCCTGAGTTGTTTCAATGTCCATTTAGATGACTTGCTTCAATTCTCTTGCCTCTTCTTTCTTGATTTCTTTTTACTTTTAACAAGTCTTCCATATTCGTATGATTTTTTACTTTCATTCACACATAATAATTGCACACATGTGCAGTTATGTGATGTTTTGATACATGTATTTCTTTGTGGAATGATGAAATTGGTATTAGGCATTATCTACCACCTCTTAACATTTATCATTTTTCTAGCTGTAAGAACATTAAAAATCCCCTTCTCTAGCTACTGTGAAATATATATACAAGATGCCCCTGCACCTACTGTGGCCCTGGAGCAAGATGTAGCAATTGTCTGATTCCTTTTCTGAATGTATTTA
>CAUYPK010062448.1:0-24259 GCA_963574355.1 Loris lydekkerianus | reverse complement strand
ACTGTGGAAGTTGGAATTTGATCAAAAATTTTGGGGGTGGGTTTACTTTTGTGGTGGAGGATTATGTTGGTCTTTATGGAGGATAGGTCTAAGAATGTCCTGGAGAGCTGGTTTAGTTGTGGCAAATTTCTTCAACATGTGAATGTCATTGAACTATTTAATTTCTCCATCATAAATGAAGCTCAGTTTAGCTGGGTACAGGATCCTGGGTTGAAAGTTATTTTGTTTTAGGAGATTAAAAGTCGATGACCATTCTCTTCTAGCTTGAAAGGTTTCAGCAGAGAGATATGCAGTTATTCTAATATTCTTCCCCTTATAGGTAATATTAATAGTTTTCTTTCGTCTGGCAGCTTTCAGAATTTTCTCCTTCATTTTAACTTTAGTGAAATTGATTATGATGTGTCTGGGGGATGTCTTATTCAGGTTGAGTTGTACTGGATTTCTGAAACTGTCTGCTATCTAAATTTCAGAATCTCTTGGCATATCTGGAAAATTCTCCTTTATAATCTCATGGAGAAGAGACTCTGTGCCTTGTGAAGCCACTTCGTCACTTTCAGGGATCCCTATAAGACGAATATTGGTTTTTTTTTAATTATCCCAGAGCTCTCTGAAAGAATGGTCTGTTTTTGCTCTCCATTTCTCTTCTTCTTTGAGGGTTTGGGAGTGTTCAAATGCTTTGTCTTTAATGTCAGGAATCCTTTCTTCTGCTTGCTCCATTCTGTGACTGAGGGATTCTACTGTGTTTCTAAGATCTTTGAGGGATGCAACTTCTTGTCTCAATGTTTCAAAATCTTTAGTCATTTGGTCTTTGAATCCGTTTAATTCTTGAGATAACTTATGGAATTCTAATTCGATCTTGTTTGCTATCCAGATCCTGAATTCCATTTCTGACCTCTCAGCTATTTGTTTGTGCATGGGGTCTTGTGTTGTTTCTGCCCCATTGATCCTTGGGGGAGTTGATCTGCTCTGATTATTCATATTGCCAGAGTTTTTCTGTTGATTTCACCTCATGATTGTTTTTCACCATTGCCTCTGGCTGTCCTCAGAGTTGGGCAGGTGTCTCTTCAAGATTAGACCCCAGCAGGATCACTGTATTGTTGCTTGATTTTTGTAGGGAGTGACCCTATGCAGTTCCTCTGGGGCTTGTCTAGCTAGGGAGTTCTGGTTGTGGAAGCAGCTCCGGTGTGTGACACACCCAGATCCAGCAACAGGGCTAGGGGTGGTGCGAGCGGTTCTGGGAGTGCCTGGCACCCAGTGACTTTGGCACATAGAGCCCAAGGCTCCAGCAGTCTCTGGCCAGGAGAAGTGCTCTGTGCAAAGGCACGGAGGGCTCCAGAGGGCACGCAGCTACCAGAGTCCAAGGCCAGATGAACGGGCTAGTGTGGAAGCTGGGAGGACACAGGAGGGAGAATGCAGGGTTGCGTGGCTCCCACAGTTCCTAGTCAGGGAATGTGGAGGCCGGGTGGATGTGGGTCACAGGTCGGGGTTGCTGCACAGCTCTTATGGAGGTTGCTATGAGCTGTGACATCACAGCACTCTACCCCGGGGAACACCCCAAGGCTCCAGTGTGCCAAAACCATCTCACTCTGCCCCTAAGGATTAAGGCTGTAAGGCAGCTCACTCCCCGCCTTTAGGCTGCTCAGTCACTAGTTTACTTTATCCCGCCTGATCTTTGCTCTGAGACCCTGAGGGTGGAGCCTGCCGGGGCAGTTCTTTCACAATGGCTTACTTCGCCCAGCTCAGTGGCTCATTATGGGGCTCCAGACAATGCCCAACGTTCTCCACGCTCCTGCTCAAGCTCTCCCCAAGGCAGCTCAATTGAGTGCCCAGTCCAAGAACACCAA
The DNA here is from genome assembly GCA_963574355.1 of Loris lydekkerianus. NCBI lineage: Eukaryota > Metazoa > Chordata > Mammalia > Primates > Lorisidae > Loris > Loris lydekkerianus. The sequence continues at coordinate 22,415 of CAUYPK010062448.1, read as the reverse complement.
AACAGTTCACAGGTAAGGCCTTTCCGGTTTGCAGTCTCACTGCTGCTTGTACTCAACGGTTGCCAGTGTGATTAGGTCGATCGAACACACGTAGCCACTTGCCAGTTTTCCACTGTTTTTGTCCTCCTCCTGGGGTCCAGAAGTCCCTTGCTGGCTCCTTGTATCCTCAAAGGATGATTATAGGCAGATCCCACTGGCCAGAGATGCCTGGAGTCTTATCTCCCCAGACTCCCAAACAAATATTTTTATTTTTATGTATTTATTTATTTATTTTTTTTGAGACAGAGCCTCAAGCCATTGATTGCCCTGGGTAGAGTCCCGTGGCATCACAGCTCACAGCAATCTCCAACTCCTGGGCTCAAGCAGTTCTCCTGCCTCCGCCTCCCAAGTAGCTGGGACTACAGGCACTCGCCACAATGCCCAGCTATCTTTGGTTGCAGCCATCATTGTTGTTTGGCAGCCAGGGCTGGATTCGAACATGCCAGCGCAGGTGTATGTGGCTGGAGCTTTAGCTGCTTAACCCACAGGTCCCGAGCCAAAGAAAACTTTACTGAAATAAAAGATTTGAATTTGAAATTGAGAGTGCCTATCAAATACAGCAGAACCTCCATAGCTGACTACCTCCCTCCTTAAACTGAGCTAATTTTCATAGATCAGACAAGCACCACATGTATGTATCGGTACAGTAGGCCTAGAGTTGACCACCTCTGTATGTTGACCCATTAGTTATATTCTCTTAGGTAGCAACTTACAGAGGTTCTACTGTATGTAAAAAAAAAATCAATTATTGCTAAATCTCAGCCATATCTTAGTAAACTATTACATTAAAAAGGAAGAAACCCTTTAGGCTGTAGTAAAAGCCAAACCAATTAAAAAGAAAAAAAAAAAAAAAAAAAACAATGCTGGAATTTAACTTCTCCATGCATCAGGCATGTAGAAGAGTGAAACAATATTTTGTTAAGAAAATAAAAAAAATAGGAAAACAATTGTTATACAGTTGGTTTGTATATCAAAGCTATGAAAATACAATTCTAATTTAAAAAGTAAAACTTAGGAAACTTTGTACTCAGGAGTTCTCCCTGAGAGATATATTTGAGTAAGAGCTTCATTCAACCAAGACAGAATTAGAGAAAACATGAATAACTAACTGGTGGTGAATATAATAATTATTTCATAATAAATCTATGATTAAACTAAAGATAAGCATAAACACAGGAGAATGTTAGGTAAATAGTATACAGTAATATGGAAGTAACATAATTTTTTTAGTGGCAAGAGAAAGGAAAGAGAAAGGAGAAAATTGGTGAAGTTCATTGATGGCCAGATATTTGGTAGTCAAAGGATATCATTTAAAAATGTAAACTTTTATCATTTGACCACATAATACTGTATAATATAAAGCCACCCTAAACCTCAATGGCTTAAAGCAACAATCATGTTTTAATGAATTGGACTACACTCACTGGACGAGACTATATGATCTTAGGGTGATCTAGGCTCATCCCATTCTTACATCTTGGTGTTGGCTGGGAAAGGATAAGGCTGTTGGGCTTTGCTCCACTTCTCTCATCCTCACTCTGGGATGTTCTGGCTCAGGATCATCAGGAGAAGCCAGGCCTATTCTCATGGCCATGAGGGTACAGTAGGGCCCATAGAAACACATAAGATCTCTGAAAAGCCTGATTTATGAATGTCATACTAATGTTTTAATCTCATTTTATTAGTAAATAAAGTCACATATTTAAACTAAAAGTCAAAGGGCAGGGAAAAACACAAGTCTGCCTAAACATAGTATCAAATTACTACAAAAGTACATAGTAAAGGGCATGGATATAGAACAGGTGATTAATCAGAACTATTAGTGTTATGCCCTCAAACAAATAGAGGAAGACTAAGTAGAGGAAGAAAGGGATTGTTTTCATTTAATAAAATTATCGCTACGAAAATTAACACTAGAACAAAAATACAGACGTTCATAAATATCCAAAGAAATATAAAATCAAAATAAAAAACAAAACAAGAAACAAAACACCACACCTCAAACCAGAAACCAAACATATCAGTGACAATAAAAATATAGACTTAAATGATCTATGACTTTAAATGACCTACCATGAAAGGTCATGCAAAAAAAATTACACAAACATGTTGGTAATAGTACGTCCAGGTTACTAATGAGATATATTTTATATATCTTGTTCTTAAATTGAGTTTTTATGTAAACTGGAAAAGGTAGATCTTTAAAGAAGGATTAAGTAAAGAAGGATTAAGGTACTAAGTATTACTTAGTACCTGTAATAACCCCCGTTTATAGGTGTGAGTCACATGCCAGCAAGATGTTTGTAACTTGGGGACTTACTATAAAAGCTCCTGTTCATTACATGTGAGTTGTTTGTAAGCCTGATGTTTGTAACTCAGGGACTGACTGTAATCATAATATTCAAGACATACACAATTTAATGAGCTATAATATATGGATGTACATCAAGTTTTGCAATCTGGAATATATTTTAAAACTAAAAAGTGTAACAAAGTAATTGTAACCTTCTTTTGATGTCCCACAAGAGAAGCTACAAATAATCAAAAAATCTCTAATCAAACAAGATTGAGTTTGCCATTTGCTGCAGCACAGGAGTCTGCACACCAGAGAAAACCATAGGATGACTCAGTAAGAGGATGTTAAGAAATGCTTATTATATGATCCGCCCTACACTAGATAACCTGGGGAAAAGTTCAAAGGATAAGAGTTTTTCCAGGATTGAGAATTATCAGAATGCATGGGAAATTCAATGATTGGATAGTTTAAATTTTTTTAGAAGGGAGAAGAAACTAAATAGAGCCTAACTGTAATTGATAAAAATAAGCAGTCAACATTTGAAATGAGAGAGAGGGACATGTTTTATGACTGACCCTGGGCTTTATTGGTGTTCGAACATGATTGTGTTGTGGTCCAGTTTAGTCCTGTTTTTAATGGTCACCATTAAAGAGGTACCATTTCTGCATTTATTCTTATCTTTACTTTAATCCTAGATTTATTATGAAATATTTATTATATTCACCACCAGTCAGTTATTCATGTTTTCTCTGATGGTCACCAGAGGTTCTGGTGAAATTTGGACAAATTCACCATTTAGGGTGTCCTACAAGACTACCACCTAGATTTTTAGAAGTAATCAATATGATAATTTTAAATATGTTCATAAATCCTTTGATGGAGCTTAATTCTCTACCCCTTTGGCTATGGGTTGTACTTAGTGACTCATTTCTAATGAACAGAATACAATAGAAATCACGGCATGTCATTTTTGAGATTAAGTTATGAAAAGACTGCGGCTTCTGTCCTAATCTCAGGCTGCATCTCCTTCTCTTCCCCTCTTTCTCTGATCATTTGCCTTGGGGCTGTCAGCTACCCTGTTTTCACAAGCCCCATGAAGAGCTGCCTGTGGTTAGCAACAGAGGACCATGCAGTCGACCAGTCTACTGACAACCACCTGAGTGAAACTGGGAGGGCAGACATTAGACCTGGTAGTGTCACCAGATGACTACAGTCCAGGGAGATATCTATAGTAGAACCTCATGACAGCCCTGGGCCAGAAGCACCAGCCTTGCAGTTCTAGGATTCCTGACCGAAACTAAAGACATATAGCAATAGCTAACTTAGACTAAGGAAACATGAAAAACAAATGCAATGTATAAAATGCAATTTGGTGGCATAGATACATTTTGAAAACAAACTGGAACATAGATGGTATTAGGAACTATTTCTCAATTGTGAAAATATTACTGTGGTTATGTGTCAGGACGTGCACACTTTTAGGACATGGAAGCTGAAGTATTGAGTTAAGTGACATGAGGTTTCTGCAACTAGCTTTCAGATGATTCTACCTCTAAAATTTACCCCTAAATATATATATATAATTTTACCTTATGGTAAAATGATTTTTTGTTCGTCTGGGTAGTTTACTATATATATATATATATATATATATATATATATATATATATATATATGTATGTGTGTGTGTATATATATATATATATATATATATATATATATACATACCGACAAAGCAAATATGGAAATAATTTAATAATTCCTTAAGCTAAGTTAGTGGATATATGGGATTTTATTCTTTTACCCTTCAGAAATTCAAACATTTCTCTAGGTTTCAATTTTTTCATAATAAACAAGGGCAGGAAATTTACATAAAGGTGCCATGGAAAAAAATTTGAGAGTGTGAACAAGGGCTCTTAGAACTTGTCAAATTCTTTCAAGCAGTAATTCCTCTCCTTGAAATGTAACCCAAGAAAACAATCAGAGATGTGAAAATTTATTTCATGCTATTATTTAAAATTTAGAAATGATGTAAATTCACAAGGTAGAGAATGAATAAATAAATCACAACATAGTTATGTGAGGGTATATTTTTGCTATGATTAAAAATAATGTTTTAAATATTAATAAGATAAGTAATTGGTCACTTTAATGTTAACAGAAAAATGCTAGACATAAAATATGCAAGATTTTCAAATTATATAAGTGACATAATTATATTTACTTTTTACTTTTTTCTGAAAGAAAATACATAATTGAACTGCTATAAACATTCAAGTGAAAATGTCCTTATGGTAAAACGACTTTTGTTCTTCTGGGTAGGTTCCTATTAATGGGATTACAGTATCAAACGGAAGCTCTCTGTTCATTCTCCATATTTCTTTCCAAAGAGGCTATGTTAGTTTGCAATACCACCATTCTGCATCTTTGGGATTTTGTGATATGGGCTATTCTTGCTGGGGTTAAGTGATATCTCAAGGTGTTTTATTTTTTTTAAGATGGTTTTTATTTGCATATCTCTGACAAATAGGGACAAATGAGCATTTTTTTCATGTGTTTCTTAGCTATTCATCTTTTTTCTTCAGAAAAGGTTCTATTCATTTCTCTTACCCAGGGATAAATGGGGTTAGCAGCTCAATTCATAATTGCAAAGATGTGGATCAACCTAAGTGCCCATCAACCCATGAAAGGATAAATAAACTGTGATATATGTCTATCATGGAACACTATTCAGCCATAAAAAAGATGGAGACTTCACTTTTTTTGTATTTACCTGGAAGGATTTAGAGACCATTCTCCTGAGTAAAGTATCACAAGAATGGAAAAGCAGGCTTCCAATGTGCTCTATATTAATATGGAACTAGTAGATGAACAACTACCTGCACAGATGGAGCAAAACATATTACAATTCAAGAAGGGGGGAGGGGTGTGGTAAGCTCTCAGCTATCAGGCACAGTGTAGGGGTATATGGCACACTTCCTGGGTGAAAGGCTCAATTGCAATTGTACCTAACAAATGCAAACAATGTAACCTAATTGTATGAACCCTTATATTCATCCGAAATTAAAAAAAGAAAACACAATATAAAATGTTAACAGATTTATTCTTATGGTTAATAGAATCATAGTGGGTACACACTAATCTTTGTGCATTTCAACAACTTTTTTCTAAAATAAGTACAGATTCCTTTTTTTTTTTTTTTTTTTGAGACAGAGTTTCACTACGTCTCTCTCCGTAGAGTGCCATGGTGTCACAGTTCATAGCAATCTCAAACTCTTGGGTTTAAGTGATTCTCTTGCCTTAGCCTCCCAAGTAGCTGGGACTATCGGTGTCCACCATAAACCCAGCTATTTTTTGATTGTTGTTGCAGTTTTCATTGTTGTTTAGTTGGCCCAGGCCGGGCTTGAATCCGCCAGCCTCAGTGTATGTGGCCGGAACCCTACCCACTGAACTACGGGTACTGCCAGACTACTTCTTTAATCAAAAAATGTCAATTTAAGTTTAACATTATGTAATTATATTAAAAGTACATATGAGAACAAATTTAGGGAGGAGGGAGGGCATTTGATGGAATCTCTCCTCATGTGCACAATGCAAGGGTACGCAAAACAACTAAGAGTAAATTAGAATTGTCTTACCACAAAAAATAAGTGAGGTAATGGTTATGCTAATCATTAAGCTAATGATTTAAACATCTCACATTGTATATCAAATCATCACATCATTCCCCATAAATGTATACAGTTATGATTTAATAAAAATTAAATTTGAAAAAGTTCATATGTGTTATAAAGTCTTTAAGTTTTTATATTGAAAACACTTTGGGGAAGACTTACGGTAGAGCAACCAGGTACACTATGAACATCTAAAATGTAAATCAGTCCTGTTACTTTTTTCCTGTTTTTGCATAGCACTTAACACATTACAATTCAATATTTATTGGCATTTGACAATTCAGTTTAATTTTCACGATAATTTGTATTTTGTATCAGTGGAGTGACTTTTTCTTGCATTGCCATAATAGATCTAAATTTATTGGTAACACTCTTGTCCTTGTAACTGTCCTTAGCTCTTTCTTAATTCAAAAGGAATTTGCTGTCTTTGCATGATTCATTAATCTGAGACACTGCAGCTCAAATACCCTGAATGCTTCAATCTGCTACTTATCATCTAAACTGGGATTTTGATCATTTTTTAGGTAAAAAATTTTTTTATTATTTCTTTCTTTTATAACCTAGCTATAATGGATCAATCTTATATAACATGAACTTTGAGTGCTCTTTTTATAGAGCTTTTTAAACTCAATCTTTTATCAGTTTTCTGTGCTTAAACAAAATGCCTTTGAATGATGGAGGCAGATTAAGTTATTATTATAAATCACCAAAATCACTGTTTTAATTCATGGACACCTTGTTTAATGACAGATTTTCTCCAGGAAAGAAAATACATATAAGCTTTAAGTGAATTGGTACAAAGGTTGGATCCAGGTAAATTGAAGCCATCTCTTACTTGCAAATTCTGTTATTCAGAATATAATTGGGGAAATTCATTTGAAGTGTTCAACAAATACAGGTTAAAGTTTCAGCAGCAACAGGTTGCTAATCTGTTTCTATTCCAAAGTTCAGACAGTATTTCCCATTTTCCCTTGCATCTATCTCTGTGTTATATGTTGCAGATGCAAAGATGACTAACACACAGTTCTGGCCTTCAAGGAGTCATGTACTTAAGGGGAACACGGGCACATAAACCCATATTGCCGATTTTGTAAGAATTATGAAAAGAAATGTATGCACCAGATAAATGAGAAAAGAGAGGAACAAATCAAACTTAAACACAGAAGTTCAAGTATATTTCAGAACTATAAAAGTATCCTTCCTTAGATTCTATTGCATACTCATCTTCATTGATAATAAGACTAGATTTGTTCTTTTAGACACCATTATTCACTGAATTTCATTTCTTTGATAAAATACCATTATTTTAATCATCATCACTACTTATGAACTAGGTTCAAGAATGTGGCAAGTGAAATCTATCTTAGTAAAAGACTGGAAAAGTTTTATTTTACTTAACCTAATTATAATTAAACTCCTCTTCGTCTTGCTGTTTGAAATGCCCTCCCAGGGTGGTTATGTATATGCAAACAAATTTCCTTTTTGGCTTTTGATTCTTTTATCACTTCAGTCTGAAGCTGGAAGATACTTTATTTTTTATTTAGCGTCATAAAGATTTTGGAACATGGCATGGGTAGCATTTCCACCAGACTTGGTAGCACATCATATACTAATTTTTTCTCATGAAAGCAAAGTTATTTGATTTTGATAATTATTTGCATTTGAAAACCTAAGAAAAATTTTTTATATATTGTAAAATCTCTTTGAATTTTTATATTGTTCTGATTTGTAGAATATCAGCCAGTGTGTCATAGGCTGACATCTGTATGAACCTGCGGTTGAATTTTGTTTTGGAAGCACATGTACTTCCATACACAGAGATGACGATAAGTAACCCTTTGAAGATGATACTGATATTTTTATATCATTATTTTATTTCTCATTAAATTACTAATTCAACGAACATAGGATTGGAACGTTTTGCCACATTTTGGACAGATGTTTCTTTTTTTTGTAAGCCAGATTTAGATGCTCCATTTGCTATTTCAAGCTGTTCCATTTTTGTGATTCCTTTGTAGGAATACATAGCTCCTATACATTTTAAGTGTCTTAACCTTGTTACTTTGTTTCTTTCTATAGTGATCCAATCTCTAGCATTTCATGCTAATTAATGTATTTTTGCAACTTCAACTATAATGTCTTTATTCAGTTTGGAGAATAATCAGGACCTCTAACCCATTACCTATGAGAACCTAGAATATTCAACACAATAGCAAGGTACTTAGAAAACTTTTCTTCAATCATGACTCTATTTGACAATAAATTTATTGTATTTTTAAATGATAAAATATATGAATCTACTTGCACATAATGGTTACTAAGAAATATTAGTTTCTCCTATCTTTAATTATAAAAGTGGTAAGAGTTAGTGGTCTTCAAAGTTAAGCATAGGTACATGGGGGATGCAGTGAAAAGAGGTTCCACTGGTTTAGAAATTTCACAATTTTCAGATGCTATTTATTATTATTATACTCTCTTAAGGTGGAAATTGATATGTATCTCATATTATACAGAAAATATTTGTATAAATTTATGATAGTTTAATTTTCTTGACGGCATATATTCAGAAAACTTTGGAATCTACTATATTGATGGAATTTTCTCAAATTTCAGTCTCTAATATACTTTCTCATGAATTTTGTGGTATTTGACTATTGCTAAAGGATATTTTAATGCACTGCTAAAAAGAACACAGTGAAGGGCTTGGAAATTCAGAAAGTGAAATCCTCTAGTAGAGTGATGATAGACGTGTGACAGACACATGGACAGATGGTCAGATCAATGAATAGAGCTAAATCATTCTCAGAAGACTTTCAGCTTAACATTCAATTAACAAAAGCATGAAACATTTATGGTTTTCTTCAGTCCTACATCAGCAAGTTGTGCATTCTATGTAAGCCTGATTATAATGTCCCTACCTTTTACTTGATCCTAAAAAGTAATATCGCTAGATACAACTTGATTATTGTATGCTAACAATGTTATTACACATGAAGAAAAATACATAATTATTAAAAATAAAATAATTTGCAGCAAATACTACCTAAAATATTCTCACTCACACCAATCCAGATATTCATTCTACTCTGAGTAATTAACACTAAATGTCCATTGGGCTTGATGATAAGAAAGCAGGTGTTTTCAGTGAACATGGGGTGTCCCAGATATTTTGCTTACCCATGTTACATAGTAGCTCTGAGTCCCTGAGCAAATACCATTCTGAGTCTTAGATTTTGCTGCAAACTGGAGAGTCATGAGGATTTGATAATTTGTTGGGAACCCACTCCATGTTAAGCCCATAGTAAGCACTCAATAAATCAGAGCTACTAGCTGCTATAACTGTTTCTGTTTATATTTCTACTTGGTCAGACAAACTTTCAGCTAATACTTGCTGCCATGAGTCCAGTCTTCATAAGACTTCATATGCTGTCCTATCTCTGTTCTGCATTGAAAGCTTGGATTTATGACTGTGGCAAAGCAGGAAATTAATTTCAGATCCAATTTTGCAATCTCCACTATTCCTTTCTTCAGGTATCTAAATGTTGATTTTCTACACTGATGTTCATACACCACATATGAGGAAATGATCTGGTATCACTCTCCAAAATTGTTGCTAGATCTCAGGGCTCACAGCTAATATTAAGAGTCCTCACAACTCATTTCTCCAAGTTTCTGAATTCTTTGAACTTCGTCTAAGGTGGATACACATATCAACCTTTCTCATTCTCCTTTCAAAATGAAATTTCCTTTTACCTTTCTTCTCTGCCCAAAGCAGGAAATAACTCTCCTGTTCCACAGCAGTTCTCACTATGTTTTCAAAATATTAGGAAGCAGTGTCTGCTATTTGGAATCATTTTGGCTTATTATAAGGGCTCACACTGTACTTCATTAGCAGGGCTGCTGTGAAATCATGGAACATTTTGGTGAAAATTACAAGAGATTTAGACTTGTTTCTTGCTGAAAATATGCAAAGCCCTTCAGGGAAGATACAAGCAGATGGTGTTTGCAACATTTATTGTTTTTCCTATGTATCTGTAAACAAACACTATAAATTAAGAGCTTCAGAATGATCTTTAGGAAATTTAGAAGCAAATTAATATGTGAACTGATATCAAATTAAAGTTGAAAAACAGTGATCTCTATTTCCATCTTACCAGTGAATGTCTTTCCTATATGTACTCTGTTTTCAAAAGGTTTCAGAAATTATCCAAGAATTGTTGAAAAGCTTCAGAAAAATCAAAAGCACCAAGCTCTGAGTTTTTCCCTCAGGTACAATTTGGGTAACTCGTGTAAAGTCAGTAATTAACACTACCAAATTTACCCTGAAAACCTTAGGCACAAATCCATAGACATCTAAAAATGAAGTGCATTATTCACTTCTTAACATTCAAAAATGGAAAAATATAATTTACATTGTTAGTGGGTTATCTCGAGGGCAGGGCTGTGATTTATTTGGAAGTTTATCAGTATCCTGAAAATTTTACTGGAGCAAGTGATAGCTCATGAGTAACTTGAGCATGAAGGAAAACACCCTACTTTTTAGCTGCTTTGGCAATAAGGGTAAATATTATTTACTCTTTGTAATAGTGAGAGTTCAAAACTGATTCTCATCCAAATCAAGCAGGTATTTTTGAAAGTATAAATCATCTATATCCCTACACTAATTGTTTAAACTTTTCCCTTCTACTTTGCCCAATGTCCTTTCCCCATTCCCATAACAATTTCCCTTCCCCTTCAAATTTTCATTTTCCAATTTTGCTTACAGAAAAACAGGCAAAAGGTCCATTTGATCATCAGAAAAATGTTTCTAAGAAGGATATAGTGGAAATAAAACACCTTTTAGAGCACACTTTTGAAGATATGTTATTGATAAGCAATACTATTTTTGTGTAAGATATTTATTGTATTTTGACATTCAGATTAATTTTCACAGGTTGAAGAAGTGCACAGATACAAAGGGAAACATTCTACTTTATTGACAAAGGTTAAGCTAGTGAATCACATTATTTTTCTGACTTTTACAAATAGACACAGTCATACCCTCCAATATTCTCATAAGAATTGGAATTAGAAATTCCCTGTGGTTTTCCTTTCTATCTCTTGTTTGCTTGTATTTCCCTAGTTGTCTCATTGTTACACATGGATGAATCAACAGGAACGTTTTAGAAATTTCTGGGGATTTGGAAACGGGCATGCTGAAGAAGATATGCCTGATGTTATGGACAATAGCGAGGTGCCTGTCTTAAAATGGTTGCACATAAAGAGTGAGCTTAGGAGGACCCTGGCTGCATGTTCTTTCTATGTTGTACATATGGATCGTCTACTGAAAATCAGTCATACCAGGTACCAGGCATTTAAACACAAAAAAGAAACAGTCTCTTCTATTGAAGGACTCCCTGACTAGTGGGGAAATAATTGTAACATAGTCCTCTAGGTCTTTATTCATGGTTTGATTTATAAACATAAAGTTACATACAACCAGTTTAAGAGACATAATACTGTGGGGGGGAGGGACACATCCAGACGACATTAATCCTTTCATTTGTTTTGTTATACCCTGATTTTGAAATGGAATGATTTGATTTATTCAAAAGTATTATTTAAATGATCATTTCTTAACTTGCCACAGAGCCTCCTAACTGCCTTAATCCTCAATCCATGCTTTCCCATTTCATTTGCATATAACTATTATAATGTTTTTAAAACACCCTGCAGAAACCATAATACATCATGCCACTGGATTGAGGAAGATGTATAATCTTTTTCTAAACCTCAAAGATCTAGACTGTAACACATTTTCTTCTTTCACAATGAACATAAAATGGCCTCATCATCACAGTCATTGTCCTTCTTTGCCTCTCCTATACAGAAAATAATTATAGGTGCATTGCATATTCTTTGTAGAAAACCATTCCCCCATTGCCTCTCTCCCTTTTTGCTCCTTTCCTGAAGCAAACCCAGCTCTTTAAAATTCCAACCCCTTAAGTAGAGTGAGGAAAAGAATTTCCCTACAGGATCCAAAAAGAGCTAGAAATTAAAACTTGGTTTCTTCACAGAATACATGTTAGGAAAGCCTAGAAGCCGTGCATGATATAATTACTTATAATACCTGAAGACCAAAAAGTGGCTTCTTCTCACCCAATAAATACATGTCCATTGGGTGAGAAGAAGACGAGGCATCCTAGTTTTGCATACTTAATGGGGTATATCTCAGACTGTGGGACTAAAAACTTAGAAACACCCAGGTACATTCAGTTGGTAGATATGACACCTGACAATGAAAATTCTGCTTTAAAAATAAAACTAGTCCATAAAAAATGCAATTGTGAACAAATGATGAATAATCTCTAGAGAGGAATCACACCTCCAGTTTTAAAGAACTGGGCTGGACTAAATTGTGCTGAAGAAAATGAATTGAGCAACTGAGGCAGAAGGCGCCTCTTCCTGCTGTGTGGAATGATTCACGGTGGACTTGGGGCCAACGAGGGGTGCATAGGAGCACATTTAGGCATCTTGACGTCTTGAGCAGATCCAAATTTAGCCTTCAGATTTTTGGTTTTACTAAACTAGGATACAACTTCTCATTCCCAAAATATAATGAGGGGGAGACAGAGTGGAAAATTTTAGAGTCCTGAATATATTGAGTAGAGAAGCTTAAAAACAATCTTGAACATCTTCCTTATCTTATAGAGAGTAAAAAATAGACCCCAAATCAGTAACTGCTGTGAGCTGAGCCACATCACTTAATCAGGGATTAATCAGAATCTGGTTCATGCCTTTGAAGTTTTGTTTTTCTAAATGGATTTTACATGTTCATTCACTCATTTTTCATGCATTTTTATGCTTACTCATTCAACAAATTTGGGTTCTATGAATAGATTTGAAACCCTGACTCTGGCACTTTGTAGCTAAGTGATTTTATAGAATTTACTTAAAACTTTTTTTCTTCTCTTCTTTCATCTGTAAAATAGGCACAGCCAAACACCTACCTTCAAAGAGTATTGTGTGGATCAAATAAGTCAACTCATGCCAAGAGTTTAGGACAAACCCTGGCATACAAAACATGTTCAGTGTGTGCTGGTCACTGTTGTTAACCCTTAAATGTCACCCATTGCAGATTAAAGAGTTTTAAGTTAACAATTCAAGTTTTCAGTTCTCTTCTGTGATTTATCTTCAAATTTTCTAATTTTTGTTGAGAAGGTCCTCTTACATACAAATCTAGTACCTCAAATTACCAAGACCCAAATTTCACTATTTATCCTCCTCTAGTTCTAACCCCCTTTGTCTGCCATCCCATCTTCTCGTGTGTTTTTTGTTACACTATTTCCTAGATTTAAGAAAAATGTCTACACCAGTACATGCTTCAAATAAAAACTTTCCCAAATGGGACTTATTTTTCTTCAAAACTGCCTCAATTTCTCTTCTTATAAAGAAAGTTAAAAATCTAAAACAAAAATAATTATAAGTGTTTTTACATTAAAATAATATTTTAAAACTCAATCTACAAGCAAGATGTGACACTTGAAGTATTGAGTCATAGGATAAGGAAGGAAAGGCAATACATTACTTTCATTTGTATTTCATTTTCCCTTTTCCTTTACTCTATACTCCTGTTTTACTTCACTTAGTTATGGTTACTAAACATCTTTGTTTCTGTAAATAACATATATACATTACATATAATGCAGGGGTGGCGAACACGCGGCTAGAGTCGCATGCGGCTCCCGGCCAAAATGAATTTCGGCTCTTTGCCTCTTATCATTATTTTGTATACTGTGGCTCTTTGCCAAGTTTGGATTTTTTTATGCTGCTTCTGAGGAGGGACCTCTGAGGAGCGATCTCCGATCTCCGAGCACGTAGTCGAACTTGTTCGTCACCCCTGATACAATGTATATATGTATGTATGTGTATACATCTATACCAGAATTTTTTTTTTTTTTTCAGTTTTTGGCCAGGGCCAGGTTTGAACCTGACACCTTCGTTATATTGGGCCAGTGCCCTACTCCTTTGAGCCACAGGTGCCACCCAGAGAAACAAATTTTATTTACTAGAAAAATCTTCTCAAGTATTTCTAAAAATAATAACACTCAGAATGAAAAACTTGGCACTTCCCAGTAGAGGTGCTATGAAATTGAGGGACCCTCAGCCATTGTTTGCATGACTTGCATGTTGACTTTCAGATTTCTTAGAAGCCACGTCCGGCTAACACATAAGAGATTAAGAGAAGGAAAAAGAAGTGAGGAAAAAAGGAATGGCTATTTTAATGGTTTCTCTGTCGTCCCTTTCAAAGTACTCCCCTTGGGAAGCTATGCACCTGTGCCAGTGTCTAATCCACCTTCAAAGCACTTTTCCTAGGATGAGTTCACAACTTACTTGTCAGACCTCCTACGACAACAACTCTTTTGGTCATGCCAAAAAAAATGTTCCAAAATTGCTTTGAAGAGTGGACTAGGTGCTGGCAGTGGTGCACAGCTTCCGAAGGGGAGTATTTTGAAGGTGACTGTAGTGATATTCAGCAATAAAGTACATAGCACTTTTTCTAGGATGAGTTTATAAACTGAATTGTCCCACCTTGTAAGCACCTATAATATGCACCCTTGAAGAATGCTGTGTTTGCTCCGTGAGACTCCTGAGCTGAGCTCTTTAACAGTACCTATAATAATATTAATATTCTCTAGGGTTTTACATGGGATTTCTGATTTCTTTAAGAGAAACTTCATTAAAAATTGAACCATATGTATCATGCATATAGATACTTGTACAAACATAACCTCCTGTAGACATTGTGTTGTCTACTCTCTGGCTTAAAAGGAAACCATCTTAACTAATGACACAGAGGCAGCTGTAAATACTGTTTACTAAAACCATAATCCAGAAATAAGTATACAAGCACATGTATGTAAATATAAACTATATGACCTGAAGATCTATTATAGTTCTGATCTAATGTGCTCTAACTGTATCTAACCTTCAAAATCACTGCCAGTGACTGCATGGAGCTGTATGTTTACAGTAAATTTTAATACTATACTGCTACTGAATAACAATTGAGTGATCCCAGGGAAAGGTACAGGGTGAGCAAAATGACTAACATTAACTTGATTCCCATTTTCTTTCTTCTTTCTAACTTTTGCTATCTCAGAGAATTTGCTAATGTGTCAGCTCTCTATTCTGCCAAGGCTTTCCGTTAGAAATAATACTTCTACACTCATTATTAATAATGTGACTGCCACGGAGAAAATTCAGGCCAGTTACAATGCATGGTACAAAGCTATCTAAGATACAAGTGTAGGCGTTTCAGCTTGGGTCTTATCTCATTTGAAATTGAAATATGTTTGCAGTGCTTGAATGTGGGAAGATTAATTATCACCTCTGTTTCAAAATAAGCAGCAGTAGAAACCCATCACATGAAAATGTGGAAGTGACATTGTCGACAGCTAACAAGAGAGGTTTTCAGCTGGAAAAGGGTGCAAACAGAAACAAATGCATTTATATTTCTAATCTGCAGCCAAGCAAAAACAGTATTTGATACTGGCTGAGTTTGCCTAGAAAATCAGGGACCCATTTTGATTAGGATGCTAAATGCAGCAAGATGAACCATAGAATTCTGCCTCCCAGTTATACCAGTGATTTCACATTCCCAAGGTCAAGCGAGCTCTGGCTTTTTTTCACAGCAAGAGAAAGGAAAACATGAACAGCCCCACCACTGACTAGCAGTGTGGCCCTGGGCAAAGAAATTAATCTATCTAAGCTTCAGTTTCCCCATCTACAAAACGGACACAGTAAGGACATGCTTAACTTACGGAGTAAATGCAAGTCTATTATGTATTAGGATAAACAATTAACACAGCATCTGGCACGCAGTAAGAGCTCAATAATGATGAGCAATTGCTATTGCAAAGCCATCCTGCTCTGCTCTGAGACCACAAAAACAAAAATTCTTCCTTCCCGTATGAATGCAGCTCTATCTCAAGAAGTGAGGAAAATAAAAGGTTCAGTTGATCCCTCCTTTTTAAACTGAAATGATTATAAGACATCATTTTGATGCTTGATCCCTGAAAGATACCTCTTTTTTACTGTTGTTTTAAATGCCATGCCAGGACTTCATAGTTAATATCAGGTCTTTAAGAAATGTCTGTGGGCCATTTGAACACTGGCATTGTGCATCCCAGGCCTCATTAGGGAACCCTTTTGTTAATAGGAAGGTTTGAAGTTAGTAAGTCTGCCGCCTTTACCATATATTAAGATAATGAGATGAAAATGGTATACATTCAAATCATTTGCCCCCCCCATCTCTATTTCTCTCTCAATTTATGTTACACGGTGACATAAAGTACCACCTTGAGAGGTAAGCCTGCCCCATGGTTAATGATTCGGATACATGCTAAAATACCTCACACTATAATTTAACATGAAGAACAGCTAGGGGTTGTGTTGAAACTGTCATGACTCACAGGAATCTACTAATTTTGTCCTTTTCACGTTCATTCTATAACTTTGCAAGAATTTCTGCCAACATTGGTGGGGGTGGCAACCATGGGAATAAGAGAGAGAGAGAGAGGGAGGGAGGGAGGGAGGGATGGAAGGAGGGAGAGCGCGAGCTCTTTGTGAAATGGCATCCCGAGTCTATGCCATTGATAGCATCTTTCTGGTTCCCCAGGCAAGCTCTTTCTGAGCCACTCTAAGCCCTCCAGAGACAATTTCTATTATGAAAGTTGAGCTTCCTTCTATTAGGCTCTCACATCTTTGGTAAAAGTAATCATTCTTGAAGCTGCAAGTGTTGACTGCTATCTTGATGTTGCTGGTGTCGAAAGAGGCAAACAAAGTCAGCCTGATTGTTTTAGATTTGGATTAGTATGGAGTGCATAGAGAAACATTTTAAAATACTTATTTTGACTATCAAAGTGAGTCGATATGACAGCAGTTGTCAAGGGAAAAATGTGCACCATACAAGCACACAAACATCCCATAGCAACCAGCTCCAGCTACTTTGCAATAACACATTAGAGGGAAAACCACTTTCAAGTACATCAGTGAAAAAGAGGGCAGTTCTCAAAGTTACTCTGGAAAAGGTACAACCATAATATGGCAATGAGGATGGCACAGAGGTCAAAGGACTTAGGAAGTAAACTCTTACAGCACATAATTTCTTTGCATTGTGTCTGTGGTTTGATTCACATGTGTTTCCATGCAACATGTAGCTATTTATAAATCAGGCACAAATTGGTGGATTCTGATCCATTATGTCCAAACACAATGGTAATTAACAGAAAGGAGAGTAATTTGGTAAGTAAACTGAGAAAAAATAAATCCACAATAAAATAAAAGCGAAAACAAAATGAACTAGTTATGATAAAATGTGTCTGCTATTTCCATAGCTTGGCAATTTTAAATTGAGCTGCAATAAACAATCCAGTGCATATGCTCTTACGATATAATGATTTTTTTTTCTTCTGGGTAGATGCCTAGTAGTGGGATTGTGGGGTCAAATGGGAAGTTTAATTTCAGTTTTTTTAGGATTCTCTATACTTCTTTCCAAAGAGGCTGTATTACTTTGCAATCCCACAAACAGTATAACAGTGTTCCCCTCTCTCTACATCTGTGCCAGCATCTGCAAATTTGGAACTTTGTGATGTGGGCTATTCTCACTAGGGTTACATGATATCTCAGGGTGGTTTTGATTTGCATTTCTCTGATAATTAGGGACAATGAGCATTTTTCATATGTTTGTTAGCCATCTGTCTGTCTTGCTCAGAGAAGATTCTGTTCATGTCTCTTGCCCAGTGATAGATGGGATTATTAGCTTTGTTTTTGATTAATTCCAGTTCTCTATAGATCCTTGTGATAACACCTTTGTCAGAGTCATAATATGCAAAAATCTTTTTCCTTTCTGAAGGCTATTTGCTTTAATTGTTGTGTCCCATTTGTTACTTTTTATGGTTACTGGAATTGACACAGAAATCTTCCTAAAATCTTTTCCCAGGCCAACATCTTCAAGAGTTTTTCCCACACTATCTTCTACGATTTTTACTTTGTGCCTTAGATTTAAATCTTTTATCCATTTTGAATCAATTTTTATAAGTGGTGAAAGGTGAAATAAAAAAAATGTATCTACTGAAAGAAGTTTTAGAATTTTCGTTCAAACACCTAAAAATCTGAATTTGTGAACAGAAAGCTACTCAGACCATTCTGATCATATTATATGGTACCTTTTTAGATTTGTTAATGAAATGAGAAAATTCCCATTTTATCTGAAAGGAAACTAAGTGACTTTTTAAAAAATATATACATATAATTAACAATAGATTTTTGCTATAACTTCCTCACAATAGTCAAGTTTATTTTATATTTAATCAGTTTAAATGTCATATGATTTCCAATTTCCAATAGAAATTAAATCATCCAGTGTTTATCCCATTAAAATATTGATATCTATCTATGAATCTTTCACAATCTATAGTTAGCATCTCTATTTTTAAGTAAAAATAAATAACAACAGAAATAAACAAACAACCAACAACAACAACAAACCCTACTTACTTTGGCACAGGCAAGTATTTGGAAATGATCATCCTCAATATGTTCCCCAAAGGTAGAAACACACTGTCACACACTGCTGTGTGATGTGTTCCACATCCACAGACACGTAGGCAAAGTGGAGTACTCTCATCATATTAATTAGAAAAGAAGTTGTATAAAATACTTGTTCAGATCACTTGGAGAAAATATATAAAATCATATTTTAAATACTTTTAAAAGCTAATATTCAGCATTCTTTCTTCTATGTAATTTTGTCTTTCAAATTCCTTACCACTTTATAGTTAGATGTCTATACTAAGCATTAAACAAATTCCATTTTTCTTACAAAGATAAATATTACAAAGAGATTAGAAAAGTAAGATAAGCATTAATCTAATTTGAGAAGCAGTCATATGTTTTTTTGGCATGTGCTTATAAGCTCCTGCCAAGGGTGCAGACTTCTCATAGGAAAGCCTGGACCTCACCCCAACCTCAAAATAAGAGCTCATCTGGGACCAGCCTCCTTCTGACCCTCTCCTCAATACCAGGGCTAGTTCAGGCCTGCCTTGTAATTCCTGACCCAGTCTTCCAAATAGAAGGAAATGTGTCCTGCTACATTTTAGAGATGGCCCACTTTCTGTGCTTCTAGATTTTTCTTTGTTCTATTTCAACCAGTTCTGGCCTTCTATTTGTAAAAGAAGCATTATTATTCCTTTTTCATTATCATGTAAGATTTGACTTCAGATGAAAATTTATTCCCCAAAGAACCTTTCTTATCACCTCACTGAGACAGTCTGAACCCCAGGTTTCATTTTCTTCTTCCGTAACAAAGACCTTTAGTTATAGCAGTACTTTCAAAGAGTTAAAGACACTCTGACTTCTAATAGAAGAAATTCAATTGAATTTGTTCATCAAAAAAGCCTCACAAATATACATAGAAAGGAGAAGGCAGAGCTGAGGCCAGGAATGATATGCTATTTTTTTGCTCCTGTTTTCCTCTACAGGTGTCTTTGTTCTCCCATATGTATAAAAGCAGCTTCTAAGCTTATTTCCTTCCATCTCCCCTCTAGAGGGGAAATGGCTCTTTCTAACTCACTCCATTTCAAAATAATTGTGGGGGAGAGAAATTGATTCTGAGTGGCTTAGTTTGAATATAAGATCAACTCTATGCCAGGAACATGATGTATTAAAATTAACAAAACCTCCCAGAAGCTGGACAAGATGGGGAGAAAGAGTTTCTAGAAAGAACCTGGTTGAGGAAAAAGAGTAATTGAAGGTGTGTGCCCATCAGAAGAAAGCCAGTGGAGGTGATATGGCAAAACATCTGATACCTGCTAAAACTGTGGACGGATAGTGTCTATGAGGGATAACATTTATCAGATTAAACACATTAATATGTGTTTGTCTTTCTCTGCCACTTATGAAATATACCCATTGCATGAAGAAATAGAGCTGCCTGTGATGGTTAGTTTATGTGTCAACTTGACCAGGTCATGTGGCACTCAAATATTGCATCAAATATTTTACTGGGTGATGCTGTGAAATGCTTTTAGATGAGATTAACATTTAAATCTGTGCACTGAGAAAAGCAAATTTCCCTTCCCCAAATGAGTGGCCCTCATCCAATCAGTTGAACAAAAAGTCTGATCTGCTCCTAAGAGAAAATTCCTCCTGCCTGCCTGCCTTCAAACTGGGACATGGGGATTTTTATTGCCTTCAGAATTAAACTCAAAACATCAGCTTCTGCTGAGTCTTCAGCCTTCTGGCCTTGGGATCTGAAGTACACCATCAGCTCTCCTGGGTCTCTAGTTTGCCGTCTATCCCTGCAGATCTTGGAACTTGTTGGCCTCCATAATCATGTGAACCAATTGTGTATGTACATAGTTGTGTGTGTGTACAGACCAAATGCATGCTGTGGTTCTGTTTCCCTAATTAGCCTTGACTAATTTGCTACCCTCTTTGTGTGTTTGCATTCTCTGTGCAAAGTCCTAATGTAAAGAAGGAACACAGAAAGTTCTGAAACTCTACCTGGAGTGTGAGATCTCTCTTTACTGGATAGAGACAGTAAAAAGTCAACTTTTATTTCCCAAGGGGACATTCACATGCTCCAATGCAGTCCACACAAAGAAACAAATCCCTAGGTCTCCAGAGTCCTATAGTCCACTGGGTAGGAATGAGGGATAATCCAATTTTTTGTCATTGCCATTGCATATAAAATTGAGCCTTATGACAGTCTTAAGTCTCAATAGCTGGAACAATAGCTTATTATTACATTTTCTCACCCTTCAGTTCCAGCTCTTCTGCTATTGTTACTCATAGAGATTTTATGGAACTTATATGGCCTACTGTATATGTAGGAGGATGCTTCTAATGGATGTGTCCAATAAAATTTGTTCCCATATTTTGTTTCTGTGCATAAAGGAATTGAAAAGCAGACCTGAGATTGCTATCTTCAGAAAGCCCTGCCAGCAAGGTTGGTCCTTGGCTGGCATCTGGGTACTTGGATTTCAGAATCATTCTCAACCATTCCCTAGTTGATTAGATGGACTCACTGTAACTAAATGTGCAAATAATAAGGTTTATGCTTAAATCATTTGCTTTCCTTCTGGGAATCTCCAACTTTCGTTACTAGGGTATGCCTATGTGACCATCATCCAATAAAAACCTTGGGTGCTCAGTCTCTAATGAGCTTCCCTGATAGCTAGCATTTTCCCATTTCTTATCATAGTTCAGTGCTGGAAGATTTACCCACATCCAGTGTGATGCCTCATGGAAAGCATTTTTAGAAACTTATACCTAGTTTCCTCTAGACTTGTCCCTACTTGCCTTTCCTTTTGATAATTTTGCTTTCATATAATAAATTTTATCCATGAATACAACTACATGGTTGCCGGGAGCCAATACTTAAGAGCAAGTTCACCTTGGAAACTTATCGCTTAAGTCAAGTGCTTGGAAGGTTACTGCCCTAGGCGAAACGAACATCCTGACCATTGGATTACCACATCTGCTCCGGGAATTCCCCACCCTCTCATACCTCTGAGCACACCTCCCCCCTCTGCTTGTGTTTAAATAGCTGTTAAAAAATAAAGTTTTGGGGAGTTTGATCAGAATCCTGCCTTGCTCCCCATTCTTCGTGCCTCTTGTTCCCTTCTTCCACTCTCTCCCTCCATATCCTAGGTCCCTGCTGAACTAGCCCCGCAGGCCGGGGCAACTGGCGCCCAGACGTGAGGCCATTTGGATTTGGGGTCCAAGAGATTGTTGCTTTGGAAAGGCCGGCAGGCACCTTGAATCACCACTTGAAGGGAAGAGCGAGACAGATCCGCACTGTGATCGCCACTTTAATGAAGAAGTGAGTGAAGATCCGCATTGTGATCACCACAGAGTTACCCGTCTGTGAGTCGATCTGGGTAAGTGAAGCAACGCAATCATGGGACAAGCATTGAATAAACATGATTTATTCTTACAGGGGCTTAAAGAGTCCCTCAAGACACGAGGAATTTGGGTTAAAAAAAAAAGGATCTTAAGAGATTTTTTGAATTTGTCAGAGATGTGTGCCCATGGTTCCCTTTTGAAGGAACTATCGATGAGAGACAAGGGCCAGAGTAGGAGATTGTTTTAAGGATTATTATAGATCATTTGGCCCTGAGAAAATTCCAGTTCAAGCCTTCTCTTACTGGAATCTTATTAATGATGTTTTAAAAATCCATAAGAAATGGCCAGATATTCAAGAGGTTAGTACAGAAGGGGAAAAAGTTTTGCAAAAACTTTCCTGTCCACCCTCTATTTGTGACTCTGTAGTTATTCCCATGCCTGAACCCGACATCCCTGTATTGATAAAAGCCCCTACCCCCAATCCTAGTACCACTGCGCACAGAAAACAGCTTGCC
>CAUYPK010062447.1:0-14405 GCA_963574355.1 Loris lydekkerianus | reverse complement strand
GAATATGGGGAAAGGGAAAAGGGAGGGGAGGAGAAGGGGGAGGATGTGTGGAGGGAGGGTAATTGGTGGGACCACACCTACGGTGCATCCTACAAGGATACATGTGAATCTTACTAAATGTATTAATAGAATTTAAATGTCTTAACACAATAACTAAGAAAATGCCATGAAGGCTATGTTGACCAGTTTGATGAAAATATTTCAAATTGTATATAAAACCAGCACATTGTACCCCATGACTGCATTAATGTACACAGCTATGATTTAATTTAAAAAATACATATATTCAGTGGGGGAAAGACTCCCTATTTAACAAATGGTGCTGGGTGAACTTGCTGGTGACTTGAGAAGACTGAAACTGGACCCGCACCTTTCACCATTAAGAAAAATTCTCATCAGATAAAAAATTTAAACTTAAGACATAAAACTATAAAAATACTAGAATAGAGTGCTGGGAAAACACTTGAAGAAATTGGCCTGAAAAAATATTTATGAGGAGGACTCCTTGGGCAATTCAAGCAATGCCAAAAATACGTTACTAGGATCTGATCAAACTAAAAAGCTTTTGCACAGCCAAGAGCACAGTAAGTAAAACAAATAGACAACCTTCAGAATGAGAGAATATTTTTGCAGGTTATGCTTCTAACAAAGGTCTGATAACTAGAATCTACAGAGAATTGAAACTAACCAATGAGAAAAGAATAAATAACCCGATTTCTATGTGGGCAAGAGACTTGAACAGAAACTTCTCTGATGAAGACAGGCCCCTGGCCTACAGACATGTGAAAAAATGCTCATCATCCTTAATCATCAGAGAAATGCAAATCAAAACCACTTTGAGATAACATCTAACTCCAGTAAGATTAGCCCACATCACAAAATCCCCAAAATACAGATGTTGGCAAGGATGCAGAGAGAAGGGAACACTTCTACACTGCTGGTAGGAATGCAAGCTAATATGACCTTTTTGGAAAGAAGTTTGGAGAACACTTAAGGAAGTAAAAGTAGACCTACGGTTCCATCCTCTAGTTCTTCTACTAGGTATATACCCAGATGATCAAAAATTGTTTTACAACAAAGACATTTGCATCAGGATGCTTACTGCAGCCCAGTTCATAACACCCAAGACATGAAAATAGCCCAAGTGCCCATCGACCCATGAATGGATTAACAAATTGTGGTATATGTACACCATGGAATACTATGCAGGCATAAAAGAAATGGAGACTTCACATCTTTTATATTTACCTGGATAGAGCTGAAACATATTCTTCTTAGTAAAGTATCTCAAGAATGGAAAAAGAAGTGTCCAATGTACTCAATACTACTATGAATCAACATATAATCACCTACACACTCATATGAATGGCAAAACGTAACCATACTCCAGAAAGTAGAAGAGAAGAGGAGAAGGGATGGGAAGGGAGATATGGTCGAAGGGAGAACATTTGGGGTGACCTCACCTAACATGCATGATGCAATGGTACATTTCAAAACTATTCAGAAATGGGTATAATTGTGATGGATGCATTACTTATTTCAATGTCAGCATTTCACATTGTATATCGAAGCAGTACATAAATGAATCCCATAAATGCATCAATGTACAAAGTTATGATTCAATAAAAAATAAGCCATCAAAAAAATAAAAATAAAAATCTCTGGGGCTGACTTGCATGTGTTTATGAATCAGATGAAGCCAATACTCCCTTAAGCCAAGACACCCCACCCCACCCCTTTCTGGGGATTTGAGCCTCTCTGAAGGGCAGTTACCCAGGGGGCCTCCACCTTCAGTCCTCCCTAGTCACAGTTTGATGCTCCAAGGTAACCACTGTCCTAGAGAAAGTTTCTGCTCATTCCAGGGAAATTCCTTCCTAACTCTGGTCAGTTTTGCCAAAGCAGAAGGTCAGAGACTGAGGCTTCAGAAGAGGGCAAGCTGATTCCACATTCTTCATCTTCTTGGGCATTCAATGAACTTCATAGCTGGGCTTCTGGATTCCAAACAGCCAGAGATGGTGGCTCCCATGCTCAATTAGAGAATCTCCTGCCCCTATTCCTTACTGTGGGAGCCAGGAAGTTCAGGAAAAAATGCAAATCAGATTTCATTTTAGGTGATAGGTCTTGGCAATTGTTTCTATAGCTGGTCCACTCTCTTTCCTCCTCTTGTTCAATGGCTGTCCTGGATACTTTAGACTCTCCACTAGGAAGTTTTTCTCAGAGTTACCTGAGCTGTTTAGCAGGAAAAGTAGCATGTGCTGCAGTTTCCCTGGTACCCAGCACCCCTGCCAGAGAGCCCTCAGGCTGATTTCTTGGCTATGATATTCTCTTCAATGCAACAAAACTAAAATGGCAACAGGCCTGTGCACTGGCTCCCAACATTTTGCTTCTGGGGGCTAGCAGGTGCTTCTCCAAGTACAGTGGCCACCAGGCACACTGGACCATACCTTGAGGGGCAGAGTGGCTGTCCCCTCCAACCAATGAAGGGCTGGAAGAGACTTTAGAGTCTCTTACAGATGGCTTATGGTTTTCTTTTTAGTCACTGAAGGTAGCTTCCTTTTTCCCTAATATACTGAATGCCTGATCCAAAGCAGGTTACTCAGCTAGACAGAGCAGGGCTTGGTCAGGGCTGGCATGGTCTATGGTAACCATGACACTTGCTCCCCAGCTTGCTGTTGGTCTGGGAAAGCGCCCACAAACCTGGTGTCCTTCCAAACTGCTGCCTTACCTGTCCCTTCTTGTTGCAGTCTGCCTGCAGACAAAGGCACTAGGTTGTCCTACTGCCTTCTCCTGCCCTTCCTGAGGCCCGACATGCTAGCCCCCTGCTCTGTGTGGCCCCTGATCTTCATCCTTCATCTTCAGTTTGCTTAATAGTCTTCCTCATTGCCTCACCCTCAGGGTGAACCTCTCAGTTTTAAGTGAGAGAAGGGGCTGGCATTATGGACATGAATCCTGGCCACACCTGCCACCTTATCTTTCTCCAGGAAAGAGTCACTCATTGGAAAATTCTCTAACTAAAGGAAGGGGGTCGAAAACCATTTTTCTAGGGACCATGCTCTTCCTTTATATCTTTCTAGGAATAGATGGGGAAAATGAGATTATCTGAAAGCTCTAGAGAACTACGTCCATGCTTGCTTCGCTCCTGAACGTCCGGAGGAGCATTCTCTATATCCGAGGAGGAGTTTTAACACACAAATCAATTAGTTTCAATCCCCAAGGCAGTAGTTAATCCCTAGTGCAGACATGCACAACCCAGGACTCAAATAACCCCACAGGAATGGTAACGTGGAACTCAGACGACCCCTGGGCCTCACAAGGAGTGGTCCCAGTGTCCTCTATTGTTCCTGAATCACAAAGTTAAGTAGATCTTTAGCTCACATCTATGTTGTTTTAAAACCTTGACCCAGCTCACACCCTGAGTTTCTTTCCTGCTTCTGTAATTTTTTACATTCCAAGGAAAATATTGCTTTCATTTGTGACCCCACTGCCATCTCTCCTTCCCCCACCCTCTTGGCCACTGGCCTGAGCCCTGAGTACGCCTGAGCCCTGAGCTAGGCCACAAGTGACCATAACACACTATTGCCACTACCACTGCTACCAGAAGCCCTCCCAGGATGGCCCCTGAGAGTGCTTTGTGAGTTCAGGACAGTGTGCCACCATCCCAACCAGGCTGTTAGGACTTCAATCCCCAGTGCTGAGTATGGAACGCAGCCTGGCCTCAACAGCATGATAAGCAGGGATCTCGTTGTTTGAGTGTGTATGACACTCTGCTAGGAGGGGCTTCAGCAAAAAGGCTCAGCCCCCTAAAGTGTTAGGAAGTGTGAGTGGGCTTTTCCCCCTTTACCTGCAACCTGTATTAGAGATAACCCCAGGGTAGTCAGAATAATCATTCACATGTACTGAGAGCTTACTCTGCCCTGCTCTGTGCACATTACCTGTGTTCATTCATTTCATCTTCAAAAAGGCCTTATGAGGTAACTTCTAGTACTACCACGCCCATTTTATAGATGAGGAAACTGAGGCATAGACCAGTGAAAAACAGAGGCTACCAAGCTAGCAAGGAGCAAAGCCGGCTCGGAACCCAGGCAGTCTGGCTATAGAATCTATGTCCCCTAACACCATATTATTCTGTACATGTGTATATGCCAACTGGTTGAATAATGGAAAGTTTCAGTGAAAACTGCCATGGCCCCTTCCAGAGCTAGGTTCTTCTGTGAGGAGTATGACAAGAGACTGGGCTCCAACCATCATGCTTGTCCCTTTTTCCTTTAAGTCTTTTCTTAAACACTGCAGAGCCCTCCCTTGCAATCTGCTCTATGCTTCCCCTCCCCAACCTCCTTACTCCAAGTCCTAAGAGACACCTGCATTCTGGAACATCAAACCTGGACACAGCTTCAGGATGGTTCAGAAAAGCTCCTTGTTCTCTTGGCAAATCAGAGGATATATAAAGGTGGGGAGGGAGGTAACTGTTCCTGGCCTCCCCCAGCCGGGTGTCCCTAAATTTCCACTCCAGACAACCAGGACCTCTCTCATAAAAAATGTGGATTATTTTATTACTTTTTCTCAGTGGCAGAGGCAAATCTTCAACATCAAATTTCTGGTAAGGCTTTTATAGAGTGATATTTTTCTTCTCCTACAAACAGGTTTTACTGAAAAAGGAAATTAAAGAAGTTAAGAGAAATTCAGACCATTGAGGAGAAAGGAGTTGGCCAATGCAACGCATTTTCCCACTTTTGCACTCTCCTCATCAAACAGAGTGAAAAGATCAAGTAACTATAAAGGACTTGGCATCACCATGGCCCAGTGCAGCTGTTCACACAGAACTGTTCTAAAATTGAAATGGCTCTCCTATTGTTTGCTTATTACTCACTTCAGATAGAGAATACAAGAGCAAATGACATTCTCCCTGGCTGTAAGTGGTTTTACTTCCAGCAGCTTCCCCGCAGAGCCTCCTCCCACCTCCACGGTCATCCCCGGCGCCACCGTCTTGCTTTGCTTTTACCCTTATACTGTTTCTTGCACTCGAGCACATTAAATGCAGCCCATGTTATAAAGCCATTATTTATTCTCACATCGAAACACTGCAGGTCACTCAGTGCATGTTAAAGAGAGAAAACCCATCAACAAACAGGCCCTGTCCACGCAGCTCAATTGACATTTCCATTGTCATTAACTGAGGTCTCTGCTTAACAGTGTACACAGAGAGGACGAGGCAAGAGCAGCCATTGGCTGCTGCCTGGCCTGGCTTCTGTAGCTGAGCATGGTTAGACCAATGCCGAGGGGGTTTCTGGGCATGTTTCCCTCCTTTGTCAATGTTAATGCAATGCCAAAAGATAAAGATGCCCTTTGGCATTCAACACTCTTAGCCTTTAATAATAAACACTTTCTGCATCTCAAATTGCTGCTATACATGAACAGGTTTTAGTCAACCCCTGAAGCGAACATGTACCTTCTCATTACAGGGCAACAGAAGTGAGAAAGCAATTCACTAAGCCATAGGGTTGGCAATCACCCATATTTTCTGCTATGAGTAAATAACTTCAATTGATTTAATCATAAAAGAATAACAGGAAAACTACATTGATTTCCAAATCCCTAATGTGAACATCAGACTCTATTGACTAGGCTGCGTACAAGGAGGTTGTAGCCATTTGTATGAACTCAAGAAACATCAATATTTGATCATTACTTGAACAAAAAAAAATGACAATTTGGACCTATTTCAAAATGGATTGAAGTAATATTATGCAGGGCGATTGGGCAATCTAGAGTAATATAAGTGATAATATGCTGCAGTGCTCATTAGGTTAAAAAGAACAAAATCCATAAATTCTGGTGAACAGTTTTCTTGTTAATTGTAATAAGTCATTCACCTTCCATAGTAACAGTAATAACACACTAGACCTCCATTTCTATTAAAGTAACCAAATGGGGTTGTCGAAAATTCATCTATTGCTCATGTAAATTTAGCTGCTAAGAAGATCTACGCACATAGAAAATCTCTTTATAAATGGAAAAGCTGCAAAGTTTGTCTCAAATCACCTGTAAAGTAGCATTTGTTTCCCTGACAGTGACTGCTCAACTGGAGTTTAAAAACAAAGTCAAAAAGGACTTTTAAAGAAAAGGAATATTTAACCTAAAAAATGCAAAAAGAAATAAAATGTGTTCTTTGTTCCAATGCAGAAGAAAGAACGTTGGACAGAGGAGGTAAGTAAGAGAGTGTGCGGATGTAAGTAGTGATCATCTAAACCTGGAGACTTGTAAGGGAGAGGAGAGGAGTGACTAGGAAGAGGCAGAAGGACGGGCACAAACCAGGACCAGTTCCAGCCAATGGAGACACAGGACCTCCAAGGAATTAGGGAGACTGACTATCAATTCTGCCTCTAACTTGCTTGGAAACTACAGGCAACTCATCTGCTAGGTGTGGGCTCCTTCTCTGCCTGCAAAATGAGACAATCTGTAATCTTAAAGCTCTCTTCTGGCTGTAAAAATTGGAATCTCACAGAAAACAGAATGGTGGTGGCCAGGGACTAGGAAAGAAGGTGATTGGGAGTTATTGTTTGATGAGTAGAAAGTTTCAGTTCTGCAAGATGGAGAGTTCTGGAGATGAATGGTAGTGATGTTTGCACAGCAAAGGGATTGTACTTAACACCACTGAACTTAAAATGTTCTTAATACTATTGTGTTTAAAAATAGTTAAAATGATAAATGTTATGTTACATGTAAACTATGTTATCTCTCTTCTACTAGTTATATTTTACTGTGAAAGCTTCTTAACTATTGATTATCTCAATACCAATAGTTGCTCCTTTACTAAGCTGTACTGAAGCAAAAAAAAAAAAAGATTATTTTAATGTAAGTTCTTGTCTATTTTAGAAAACATAACCTGAGGCTCTCTTCCATTCAAAAGATGCAAAACCTCTGGTAATGTTTAAATAAGCAAAATATTAGTGATTCCCCCATATCAAGCACACACCACCTGCTAAGACTTTTTAGCAACTCTGTGGTCATAAGTAAACTGGTGTTGCACTTTGTGTGTGCCTAGCACAAAACTAGGCCTACGGAGACGTGAAACTCATATAAAAAAGAATATCTGTCCTCAAGTAGCTTACATTGTTATTAGGGAAATGAAATTAGCACCCAAAATAATTACTGAGTCATATGCAAGAGTGGGTAATTGACTCCAAAGTTGAGTTTGAAGAATATGCTGGGAATTTAGAAAAGGCTAAAATCAATGAGGATTGGGTTATTCAGAAATGATTATGGAGTTTGTAAATGGAATGTGGACAAGGCTTTGGAAATTGGATGAAGTTTGGCCAGATGGGAAGGGATCAGCAAGGTCTTCCGGGCAAGATAATCAGTATGAGGATGAACAGGCCACAAGTGGAATGCATTTTTGACATAGAGACATGTGCTCACAGAGACCCATTGAATACACTGGCTAGGACAGATCAGGTGTAAGAGCATCAGAAAATAAAATAGCTTTAGAGATCAGAAATTCCACTAAGCATGTAGAATGGAATGGAAGAAAACTTTAGGCAGACCTGGACAAAGTATTAAGAAACATTGAATCATTTTATGAGAAAGTTATCCCTCTTTCAATCATTTTAATTGAAGTAAGATTTTGACATCTCTCTATTATTTATAAATTTCCCTTTGTAGAAAAAGAAAACAAACCTCAGGAACAGAACCTTTGGCTGACAAAACTATCAGCTTAAAAAGTAATAACATTATATTTCTCAGCAGAAACTGATACAGGAATAAAAAACCCCACATTTTATCTTTGTTCTATTAATTTTAAAGTTACCTTCTAATTCCATTCAGTGATAATGGTTTTCTTTTCATGGCTGTGATATAACATTTATTTTTAAAATACACTTTTTTAAAGTAGAAAAACAATTTCCTGAAATAGGAAATGATTTAAGCAGCATGCAGATATGACAAAAATCCTAAAGGTGGTCTCTGAATGAAAGTTGGGAAACACTGTGGGAGTAGAAAGAGCGCTGGTGCTGCAGGGGAAAGCCTGGCTTTGAATACTGCCTCTGCCTCTGGGAGTTATTAACACTGCCCTTCAGTAAAACACTCTCACTGAGCCTCAGTTTCCTCCTCTGCAAAAGGTGGGGTTGCATGAGATGAACTCCAGGGTCACCTTCCACTCACAGGTGTATGATTAAAGGACTTTTGAGCAGACAGTGACAAGATGAAAATGGTGTTTAAAGAAGATTAGTCGGACAGTGGCAGGAAGGTAAGATCGGAGAGGAGAAAGTTGGGGTCAGGGAGGCCAGACAGACGGCTGCTGCGGTAATCCAGGAATGAACTGCTAAGGGCCTCGGCAGGGTGACGGTCCTGAGAGTGCGAGAGATAAAGAGACACTGAAGACATTTCCAAGGAAGACTTGATAGGATTTGAGAACTAAAGAGTAAAAGGAATTATAAAAATGACTTGAGGATTTTGACCTTGATGAGGTCAAAAAGGGAACCTTTTGACAAAATTCATACGTTGGAAAGAAGAGCTAGTTAGGTTTTGAAAATCCTAACTTTGTGCTGATTGCAAGGCACTGATACTGAAATGCTTTGGGGATGGACAAAATATGGGACTGTCACCCAAGTAAAAAGAATGACGTAGAAATACAGATTTAAGGGTCTTCTACATGAAAATGATGAATAAGCTGTTTGAGAAACTGCAGAAGAGTAGAAAGCCTAAAAATTGAATTTCAGAGTACAATGGCTATTGTTACAGAGGCAAGAGAAGGGAAGACCAAGAAAAGAAACACAAACAGCGCTCAGAGTATCAGCAAAATCAGAAAATAGAATGCTCAGAGTGTGAAAGAAACCAGACTGATGTGGGGGTGCTGCAAACCAAGAGAGGGGCCAGTTTTCCAAAGATGAGTGGCACCAAAGTGCAGAAAATCTTGCCAGGGGGTAGGAGCTCTGAAGCCAAGGCAGAGGCTTGACTGATGTCACTGATGCTCTTCACTGGAGCACAAAGCATGAGTGGTAGCATCTTACTAAGATTAAGAAGAGATGAAGATGGAGAAGCTAGTCAGGAGAGAAAAACTAAAATACAAAAATCATGGCATCACTTTGCATCCCATAAATACATATAATCACAATTTGTAAACATATAGTTTTTAAATTAAAAAAATTTTAAAGTCAAGATACAAGGTCAAACTTTCTGTCGAAAGTTTACAGGAAGAAGAAAGAGAAAAAATAAAATATTGGCAAGAGAAAAACTGCAAATTCAAGGAAAATTGATTTTAAAAATACATGGGAGACTGTAATTTTGATAACAGAGGCTGATCAAAGAATCTTGGGAAGAGAGAGATGGATGGTTCTAAAATGTGACGTGAGATAAACGGTGGACTCTGTACAGTGAGGTCCACATTATGAACAGGGCCCACCTGTGAGTAACCAAGGGGCCACATAATTATCTGCATAGAAAAGGCCTCCTGTTTATTTCCTGTTTTCCAGTACACCTCCACCCAGTTTCACAGCAAAGAAACTTCTACTGCTGAAGGTTAGAATTTTCTGGGGTAGACTTTTATTGTAGATTCACTCCTTCAAGACTTTCCAATCTCAATTGGCCTCTGGGACAAGTATGGGCATGCCCTTTTCTTACAAAGAATCCGGAACATCTTAGCTTCCTGATTTTGGCAACTTAAGTGTGACATTGGGTCACTCACATTGTCAACCCATGAATACACATACCACACTGAGCAGGATTAGAAAATGTTGTTTGATTGGAGTAAGATGGTATCTCTTTGTGGTTTTAGTTTGTATTTCTCTGATGATTAGGGATGCTGAGTATTTTTTCACATGTTTATTGTCCATTTGTATATCTGCTTTTGATAAATGACTGTTCATATCATTTGCCCACATTTTAACAGAGTTATTTATTTTTTTCTTGCTGAGTTTGAGTTCCTTGAGGACTCTGGATATTGGTCCTTTGGTAGATACATACTTTGCAAATATTTTCTCCCACTCTGTAAGTTGTCTGTTTACTCTCAATTATTTCTTTAGCTATTCAAATGCTTTTTAGTTTATAAGTCCTATTTGTTTATTTTTGATTAGGGTTCTTTGCCTAGGCCACTGTCCATAAGAGCTTTTCCCGGGTTTTCCTCTAGAATGTTTATGGTTTCAGGTCTTACATTTATGTCTTTAATCCATCTTGAGTTAATTTAAAGCGATCAGGATCCAGTTTCATTCTTCTGCATGTAGCTATACAATTTCCCCAGCACCATTATTGAATAGGGTGTCCTTTACCCTGTGTGTGTCTGCTTTATCAAAGATCAGTTGGTTGTAGGTATATGCCTTTGTTTTTGAGTTCTCCATTCTATTCCATTGGTCTGTGTGTCTGCTTTTATGCCAGCACCATTCTGTTTTGGTTGCCATAGCCTTATGGTATAATTGAAAGTCAGGCCACCAGTTTTGTTCTTTTTGCTTAGAATTGCATTGGCTATTTGGGATTTTTTTTTTTTTTTCTTGCTTCTGTGCAAATGTTAGGATTGTTCATAATTATGTGGGGGGGGGAAATGGTGTTATTATTCTGATAGCAATTGCATTGAATCTGTGGATGGCTTTGGGGAGTATTCAGTAACAATACTGAATCTTCCAGTCTATGAGAATATGGTGACTGTTGAGTCATCTATGATTTCTCTCATCAGAACTTTGTAGTTCTACTTATAGATACCTTTCACTTTCTTGATTAAATATATCCCTAAGGGGTTTTGTTTTGTTGTTGTTTGTGGGTTTGTTTTTTAGCAGCTATTGTAAATAGGATTGAGTTCTTGATTTGGTTCTCAGGTTGGTCACTATGGATGTATGGAAATGATACTGGTTTGTGTGTGTTAATTTTATAATCTGGGACTTTACTGAATTCATTTATCAAATCTAAGAGTCTTTCAGAGGAGTTTTAGATCTTTAGGGTTTTCTAAAGATCATCAGCAAACAGAGATAATCTGATAATATTGTTTTCCACTATGAATGCCCTTCATTTCTTTCTCTTGACTGATTGCTCTGGCTAAAGCTTCTAGTACTTAATCAAGGTAAGGAAAGTAGACATCCTTATCTTGTTGCAGTTCTTAGGGGGAATGCTTTCAACTTTTCCCTATTCAGCATAATATTGACTGTGGGTTTTTCATATATGGCTTTTATTATTCTGAGGTATATTCTTGTATGCATAGTTTGTGGAGGTTTTTATCATAAAGGGGTGCTGAATTTTATCAGTTTTTCTTTCACGCATCTGTTGAGATGATCATAGGGTTTTTGTTTTTAATTCTATTTATGTGGTAAATCAGAATCCAGTTTCATTCTTCTGCATGTTGCTGTACAACTTACTGATTTGCATATGTTGGACAGTTCTTGCATCCTGTGGGATAAAACCCACTTAATTGTGATGTGTTATCTTTTTTATATGCTTTGGATTTGGCTTACTAGCATTTGTTGAGGACTTTTACACCTATGTTCATTAGTTTTCTTTTTCTATTTTATTCTATCCTGGCTTTGGTATCAGTATGATACCATGTTCATAGAATGAGTTAAGGAGGAGCCCCTCCTCAATATTTTGGAACAGTTTCAGTAAAATTAGGACCAGTTCTTCTTTGTAACTCTAGTAGAATTTGGCTGAGAATCTGTTGGTCTTGGGCTTTTTATTACTGGCAGAGTTTTGTTTTTTAATTACTGATTCAATTTCTGTACTCATTATTTGTCTGCTCAGGATTTCAATTTCTTTCTTATTCAAGCTTGAAAGGTTGTGTATTTTCAGGAATTTATCCATTTCCTCTAATTTTCTAGAATTTATCCATTTCTCTAATTTTCTAGTTTATAGGTATAAAGATGTTCATAGTAGTCTCAGATGATCTTTTGTTCTTCCTTGTTATCAGTTGTAATGTCTCCTTTTTATTTCTGATGGAGTTTAATTGGATCATCTCCCTTCTAGTCAATCTTGCTAATGGTCTATCAATTTTATGTGTCTTTAAAAAGTCAAAAAACAATAGATGTTAGCACAGATGCAGTAAAAATGGAACACTTATACACTGTTGGTGGGAATGTAAATTAGTACAACTTCTGTGGAAATCAGTATGGATATTTCTCAAAGAACTAAAAGTAAATCTACCATTTTAATAACAAACCCACTACTGGGTATCTTGCCAAAGGAAAAGAAATCTTTACAGCAAAAAGATACTTGCATTCAGATGCTTACCACAGCACAATTCACATTTGCAGAGATAAGGAATCAACCTAAATTGCCCATCAGTTGATGAGTGGATCAAGAAAATGTTGTGTATAAGACACAAGCAGTGTAACCTGACTCACTATACTCTCAATGATTCCCCAATAATTAAAAAAAAAAAAAAAGAAAAAAAAAAAGAAAGAAAGAAAAGAAAAGAAAAAGAAAAAGAAAAAGAAAATTTGGTGTATATGTACATCACGGAATACTAGTCAGCAATAAAAAGAATGAAATGATGTCTTTTTTAGCAATTTGGATTGAACTAGAGGCCATTAACCCAAATGAAGCATCTCAAGAGTGGAAAACCAAAGACTGTGTGTTCTCACTTATGAGTGAGAGCTAAGCTGTGGGTACACGTCATCATACGGAATGGTATAAATTAACAGTGGAGACTCAGAATGGAGGAAAAAAAAAAAAAACCTATTATTTACAATGTATACTTTTTTTTTTTTTTTTTTAAAGATAGAATCACTCTGTCACCCTTGGTAGAGTGCTGTGGCGTTATAGCTCACAGCAACCTCCAACTCTTAGGCTCAAGCAATTCTCTTGCCTCAGCCTCCTGAGTTGCTGGGACTACAGGTGCCAGCCACACACCCGGCTATTTTTAGAGAAGGGATTTTTCTCTTGCTCAGGCTGGTCTCGAATTCCTGAGTTCAGGCAATCCACCTGCCTGAGCCTCCCAGAGTACTGGGATTACAGGTGTGAGCCACCGCACTGGGCATGTGCAATGAACACTATTAAGATAATGGGTACACTAAAAGCCCAGACTCCACTACTGTACAACATATCCATGTAACAAAACTCCACTTGTACCCCCTAAACCTATTGCAGTAAAAAAGAAAGAAAATGCAGTTTGAATATTTCACACATGGTCAGTGGTTACAATGATTGCCTTTTATTATACGTGTGGTACTTTCTAGAAGGCTACAAAACATTATGAACCACGATCTCAACTTATGTCAGAAAATAAGTCAGGTTGCTATACGGGATAGGAGCTTTCCCTAGCTATATAGAAAGATCTAAAAGTATATGGGCCAGATTTTTAAGCATGTAGCTGTATAAAAGCTGTATAGTTCATTTACCTGAATAGGAAAGCCCACTAGAAACTGTGCCTAGATGATCTGAAGGCTGTAGGAAGGTTTTTATATTTGACACATATTATCCCTGAAAACAATGAGAGAACAGAAGAATAAATTGGTTTTCCTTGTATCAACTACTGAATATAGGATCTAAAGTCAGTGTTAGGCAGTATATCATATCAAGAACATAGACTCTGCATCATAAAATCCTGACTCCTCTGCTTATTAGTGCTTGACCTTGGTCAGGCTATTTAATGCTCTTTGCCCTAGTTCTTTCACCTGGACGATGGGAAATCTCATTGGTTTGTTGAGAGAATTCAGCAAGTTGACATACATTACAGTTTAGAATAGTGTTAAAACTATGGTAAGCTCAAGGTAGCCATATTAGCTATATCTGATCTAATGGACAAGTGTGTATAAACCTACAGTGAAGTTGCAATTGGCTCAAAAACAAAAATATACCATGCTCATGGCTGGGAAGAATCAACATTGTTGTAATGTCCATACTACCCAAAGCAATATATAATTTTAATGCAATACCTATTAAAGCTCCATTGTCATACTTTAAAGATCTTGAAAAAATAATACTTCATTTTATATGGAATCAGAAAAAACCTCAAATAGCAAAAACAATACTCAGCAATAAAAACAAAGCAGGAGGAATCACGCTACCAGATCAGAAACTGTACTATAAATCAACAGTGATCAAAACAGCATGGTACTGGCACAAAAGCAGAGAAGTAGATGTCTGGAACAGAATAGAGAACCAAGAGATGGATCCAGCTACTTACCATTATTTGATCTTTGACAAGCCAATTAAAAACATTCAGTGGGGAAAAGAGCCCCTATTTAACAAATGGTGCTGGGTAAACTGGCTGGCAACCTGTAGAAGATTGAAACTGGACCCACACCTTTCACCATTAGCTAAGATAGACTCTCACTGGATAAAAGATTGGAACTTAAGACATGAAACTATAAAAATACTTGAAGAAAGTGCAGGGAAAACTCTTGAAGGGATCGGCCTGGGTGAATATTTTATGAGGAGGACTCCCCAGGCAATTGAAGCAGTACCAAAAATACACTACTGGGACCTGATCAAAC
>CAUYPK010062446.1:0-68629 GCA_963574355.1 Loris lydekkerianus | reverse complement strand
GTTTTTTACCCTACCTTCTTCCCCTGCTACCCTTATTTACCCTTCACCTTTGGGCCCTGTATCCTTAAAAAAGTTTAGAGGCAGTTAAATCAGGTCGAGGTCCAATATCACCAGCTCATTAACCAAGAATCTAACTATTATTCTTCACCGCCCTCCATAGCACCAATGACGGGTAAGATTCCCAAAGCGGGGACAACCTAAGACAGGATATGAAGAGGCTGCATGGTGGATTACATTCATAGTACCCAAAGACAGGTAAGATCACTCTGCGTTCAGTCAACCTAAGACAGGAACCAAACCATTGATGTTTGTATCCCCATGACGAGTAAGACTGAAACTGCAAGAGCAGGCAACCTAAGACAGGGGCTATGTTTATCCGCCATAAAAAAAACAAAAGAGGGAATTGTTGGGCCCTGCCATGTGCCTGAGGCCTAGTGCAACTTCCCGAGCCTGATTAGAAGTAGATCCATCAAGCTACTTCCGCACAGCAATGATCCAGCAAGGCCCGGCCTAAAACTGCCTCTACCTAGATACAGCCAACGTGGTACCATGCCACTGGCCCAACCCTGTCACGCACCTCATCCCCCGCCTTCTTTCCCTGCCCCTTCCCCATGCTCTATATAAGTGGCTGCTTGATGCAATAAAGTTGAGTTCCTGCTTAAAAAAAAAAAAAAAAAAAAAAAGTTAAAAAATTAAACTGTATTTGAAAAAGAAAATAGACACAGCAAACTTTCTAAACGTCTGCACAAAAGGTTCATCTGAGCAACTTCCCTCTCCCCGTAGTGCAGGCAGGACCCCACTTGATCCGTGAGCCTGCTTTCAGCCACGTGTACACAGTGAACCATCCGCCCCATGTCAGCAGGAGATGTGCTGAGCCCACCATGTTTTCACTGGCTGTCACAGTTATTTAGGTCACTGATTCCCCAGGAACGTGGCTCCCCGGGCACTGTCACTGTTCTGTTCCCTGGCTACGAAGGATCAAAGGGATGGGCTCATCATTTCCTCTGACTTCTCTGCTCTACCATCCCGACTCCTCTCACTGTTAATAATGGAATAGGAATGGTAGGAAAAATACTATACTCGTTTGCTAGGCCAGGTCTCGGTGGAAGGCTAGGGGGATGTATGCATATTGTTATTATAGAACTAGGAAAAATAATCTGAGGGGAAAAAAAACTTCATATTGTACCTAACGCATCAGGATAATGTAGGTAAAGCTGTCCAGCCAATCCATGCATGATGTAGATGGAACAATCCTATTTCTTCCTTGACCCATAAGAGCAACACTGCTCAATCAAGGGAGTGTGGGGAGGTGGCTTCCTTCTACTTCTCGGATTTCTGGAGGGACTTATCTCCACATGGTGAACCTGGAGTGAGGCCAGCTACTCTCGCCTGGGCAAGGCACAGGCTTGGGCTCCCACCTGGTTGACAACAAGGTTCATGGTCCTTCGCTGCAGATGTGGAGAAGTCTGCAGAGCCCAGCTGTTCAGTACCACTGAGCAGGAAGGTTTGGGTTGGGGAGGGGTAGGAAATGGTACATTTGATCCACATTGCACTCTCCAACCCTGTGCCCTGTGATAAATGAGATGCTGTATTTAACAACTTTACCTTTCTGCTTATTTTTGCTTCTATAAATTCAGAACTCAAGATAGAGGAAGCTGTGATTCAAGCCCAATGGTAGTTTTTGTTATGAATAGCACTGTTAGCATATGAGTGGAGAGAGAGATAATTGTTCTTTACCAATTCTTACCTTCCCAGATGCCTTTTCTTTGTTTACTAAACTGTTTAAGTAAAATTGAGCAAATGAAATGCTCAGAAAACCAGATCTTTGTGTTGAAGTCACTCCATTTACTTTCAGGCTAGTTTGCAGAAAAACACTTCTGTTCTTTTGTAACCAGGTGTCTTCATGTGTCCTGATGAATGCGCACAGCTACGCAGAGCTGAAGGTTAGCCTGCATCAGCTGTCTACTCTATCGACTCTTACAATTTATTGAGATGTGGTTTAAACTGTGAAGGTTCCTTCCATCCACGCCCCCCCCTCCCACGCCCCCACTTATTTCCTTACACTTCTAAGCAACCTTCTCTTTCTGCCTTTGGAACATTAGTAGAGCCCTCCTGTGGATAATTGAATAACCCTAATTTTCTGTTCTTCTAAGCCAGTGCTCTAAGGTAGCTAATTACATTAGCTGTCTGTGTTAACTAGTGGATTTTGATCTTGCCAGCTTGGGATTTTAATTGAATGCTTATTGCCATGTACAAAATGAATGTGATTATAGACCTGATGTTGGCATTGCCAAAGGTGGGGAAATCCACAACATCAGATTGAAAGTACTTCCAGAAGGTTACACAGAGCAGAGAGGTTCACATTATTAAAAGAGCCACACTGGCGAATAGATGAACCAATACCATTCTCCTAAAGCCAAAATGTAAATGTAATCAAATTCTGCTGAATAAGACATGAATTCTAGCCTTAATAAATAAAATTTAAAAAAAGAAAAAAAAAAAAGAAAATTTTTTATTGGGAACTATAACAAAATACATAAATATGAATAATGATGGATTCTCCACCAAGATCAAAATCAAAAACTTTTAAACTTCTAGTTACCATGTTACTACTGTCAATGTTCATTTTGCCATCTTGACCAGAATTATGTCTGGACATATTTATGTATAGCTGTAGCTCTTAAAAGATGTTCCAGTTGAGCATAGAATATTCCATCCTTAGTAATTTTCTCTCAACATTTTTCTTTATAATTTTCTGGCCTTTTTTTGCTGATGAAGAGTCTAGCCTGGTGATTTTCAACCAGCGTGCTGCAGCACCCTGGTGTACCATGAGAGGATCTTAGGTGTGCTGTGAAAATTTTTAAAGATCATTAATTAATTATTTTCAAAAGACATTCAAAGCACAGTAAGTATATTCTTCCTTTTACTTTTTTTGATCAATATAATTTCAGTGTGCTGTGGAAGTTTAACTATAGGTCCAAGTGTGCCATGAGATAAAAAAGGTCGGAAAACACTGGTCTAGAGGTCTATCTGACAGTCATTCCTTAGTATAAAAAGTCTGTTATCTCTAGTATTATAGTTTGGACAGTTTTATTTCTCGTCTGTGATCCGTGGCTTCACTGTAAACATCTAAGTGAAGAACTTTGTTTATATGCTTGTCCAGCTTGGCCTCAATGTGGTCTTTCCGTCTGAGCCACTCATACTTTCCTTCCTTTCTGGAAATAATTAGCCATGATCTCCATTAACTTCACCCTTCCCTATTCTGATGGATAGAAATGAGTCTTTCTGATGTCTTCTCCACATTTCCTTCCTTCCCTCTCAGTTTCTATCCCCTCATTTCTCTACACTGCATTCCGACTGAGTCCCACAATTCTCTCTGATGCAAGCACTCCTCACACTCCCCCCCCCAGTTTACTGTTTATCTCATTTAATCAGGCCTGTATGTCAATAGCTATCATTTCCCCCGAATTTTGAGATTGGTCTTGGTCTTGATTCCTGACACTTTTTGTTTGTTTCATAACTACCTGTTCTTGTTTACGATTCCAGTCACTTCTTTTGCTTTTCTGAGGATTTTAAACATACACTCTCAAAGTCCTTTGTGGTTTTCTCTGTTTTTTTTTTTTTTTTGTTGTTGTTGTTGTTGTTGTTGTTGTTTTGTTTTTTCATTTTTCCAGCTGTGTATTCTCTGACTTGTTAACTTTGTGGCTTTCTTCTGAGGCACTTTGTTTCTGAAGGCACGTTGAGATGTTCACCTGTGCCTCATAAAGCTCACTGAGCATGGGTGTATTTTTTTCTCCTCTAACCATTATCCTTCCTGGCTTTTCACTTTCATGTTACCCTCAGTCAGAGTCCTGAAGACCACACCCAGACAGAGAGCTTGTATCTGGAGTTGGGGTTCTCACCCCAGAGCACATGGCAGCTCTGATCCTGGGTGGGTGAGCAGCGTGAACTCCCGGGTTCTGGTCTGCTGGTGTTCATCCATCTCCTTCATCACAGACAAGCAGCTACTTTCTAGCTGCCCTCCCAGAAGGCAGAGCATTGGAGTTTTCATTCGTGATGAGAAGGTACACTCCTAACCCCTGATCCCATGGGGATTGCCTAGCTTTAATACCACCCTACCACTACCGTGGGGCTGAAGTGATGCCCCCACACCCTTCCCAGTTTCCTGGGGCCTGAAAGCTCAGTCCCAGCTCAGTTCCAGCTCACCCTCTGTGCATCCATTCACTTAGGGTTTACAGGTTTTGCTTTAATCTTCAATGCCCTGTGGTGACTGGAATTGGGTCTCTCTCCTGTCTCTCCCACCACTGCCTCCTAAAGTCCTTTGGAGCTGCTCTTCCTCTGACTTCCAGCTGACCTTGGTGGCTTTGCTGGGCATGTCCCGGGCAGTCTCATCCTCAGCCTTGGTGTCACCAAGCTTGTGTGTGCTGTGACTCTCAGGTATACAAACCGTTCTGAGCTGCACACCCCATGTCATGGTCCATGGGCTACCCCATTGGTGCCTCCAAATTTGTACACCCTAGACCCAGACTTATCCCCTCTTTCCCACAAATGTCCTTCCCTATGTTCCGTCACATTTCAATAGCTATCTAGTCAACCAAAGCAAAAACTTATCTTCATTCCTTCTCAGATGAGTCACTGGAACCTAATCAGCAACTTCTCTTTCTTTCCATGTAATCGACTCAGTTCAGGCCATGACGCCTCTGCCCTGGGCAGCCCCAGTGGGCTTGGTGCCCTGCATGGGATCAAGGGTTGGACTAGGCGGTTGGTCACTCACTCCCTGGCACCATGCTGTCTACAAACTTTTGCCACTTTTATCTCTCTAAAACATGGTCAAAATTTTAAAAAATGTCCCCTTCACCTTTAAGATGAAAATCAATAATATTCTTATGGCCTTGAAGCCTTGGGTCTGCCTTGAACGGCTCACCCTGGCCCCCTTGTCCTCTGCACTCTGCCACCCTCAGGAAATTTTCCTTTTTCTACCCTTTTGTTCAACTGGAAAAAACTCTCACTCTTTCTTATAGTCTCTAATCCTGAAAGCCTCCCCTGACCTTCTTAATTCCAGGCAAGAACATTTGAAGGCCTGCTGTGCCCTGCACCCCCAGTCGGTGTTTGCCCCCTGCGTGGGTCATGCACACTCCAAGGCCGGGGGGAATCTGACTTTTCTAACATTGGAATGAAGCACAACCAGAATCCTTAAGATTCTGGAGCAGACTGAGGTTCGGAGAAGCAAAATCCAACAGTGGTTACAAATTCGACTCTTGGGGAATGCAAATTAAAATCACAGTCAAACACCACAACGCCACCACTAAAGGGCTGTGCTTAGAGACACCAGCTGTGTCACGTTTGGCAGGGATGTGGAGAAATCAGAGCCCTCACACACTGCTGGCAGGAGTGCAGAAATGGTACACACCCTCTGGAAGTGGTTTGGCAGCTTCTTAAAAAAAAAAAAAAGTACCTACTGTGCAACCTGGCTATTCTACATATTTACCCAAAAGAAAGTGCATATCTAGACAGAGGCTTGTACACAACTGTCAGAGGGTGTTTATTTGTAAAAGCCCCAAACTAGATACCCATCAACAGGGAATAAACAGCAACACATAAATTTCAGCAACACAATGAAATACCACCCGACAGTAAAAAGGGATGAATTGCTGATAACACACAACACCAGGGATGGATCTCAACATATGTACATGGAGCAAAAAAAAAGCGTGTGCTGTGTGATTTCATTTATATAAAATTCTAGAAAACGCAGACTAATCTATAGTGACAGAACCAGGTTAGCTCTGCCTGGGGATGGGCTGGGGACAAGGTGGGGGGTGACAACTGACAAAGGATGGAGTGTCCTGTGGGCGGCGATGGCTCCCCAGCACATTGTCAGACTGTGCCCTGTGACATGCAGCTGGTTAATTTCCAGTTATACCTCCATAAAGGTACAAAGAAAGAAAATTATCAAGAATCTTGGCAAATATTCATCTGGGCATCTTAATAATATGAACCCTCAGCCTGAGAACTGGGTGTTAATAATGCAGACTGAATGCTCAAGTCCCACCAAAATTCTCATGTTGAAGCCCTAACCCCCAGTGCGATGGTGTTTGAAGAGGGGCCTCTGGGGGGTATTTAGGGTCGGACTGTGCCATGAGGTTGTGTGATGGGATGAGCGCCTTCTACGAAGAGGGAGTGAGAAGTTCTCCTTCCTTGCACATGCTCAGAGCAAAGGCTGTGTGGGGATCTATAGGATAATGTTTAGAAATAAACATCCTACATCAAGCACACAAAGTGAACTCAGTGTGAGTAATGACTAGAAGTGTATGAAATCAGATCCCCGAATTAAAGAACTTTGCTACATGCCATCCATGCTGTGTAGTCTGTTTTTTGCCCTTATTTCTTAACATTACAGGAGTGAGTTTACCCCTGAAGGCTGCAGGGCTGTCCTTCTGCAGCATTGGTATTCACACCAACAGGACCCAGTAGGGAGGTTGTGGGTCCTCATCAGGGTCCAGCCAGGTGGCACCCTGGCCTGGACTTCCAGCCTCCAGGACTGTACAGTTCCTGTGTGTAAGTCACCCAGTCTATGATACTTTAGAGTAGCCCAAAGTAACACATAGAGAAAATGTTACATTATGGAAACTTATAACAGAGTATCATGCAGGCACCTAAAATGCTCACTGGGAAGTTAATGCCTAGAAACGAATCAGTTAGGCCCTAACAACACAAGCATGTTATATAGACACCAGACAAAATGAATAGGGAGAAACAGCAAAGGGGTCACCCAGGCTTCTACAAGGGGAATGTCACCTACAGCAGAGGCCACTGACTCTGTTGTTGCTATTGTAAGCCTTTTTATACTTTTTAATTAAAATGTCTGTGTTTGTTACATTTGTTTCATAAAATACATTTTGAATATAAATAAAAAATTAAGAAGAAAGCCGTGGGCTCTGTAGTCAGACACAGCTGGCTTTGGGTCCTGGCTCTACT
Organism: Loris lydekkerianus; assembly: GCA_963574355.1. Taxonomy (NCBI): domain Eukaryota; kingdom Metazoa; phylum Chordata; class Mammalia; order Primates; family Lorisidae; genus Loris; species Loris lydekkerianus. The sequence goes on along the minus strand of CAUYPK010062446.1, from coordinate 61,651 downwards.
GCCTTGGGGCTGATTGGACAGGTCACAGCACATGTCCTCACCTGTGAGATGGATGAGAGAGGCAGGCTGGAGCCCACGTGGGAGTTTGCGGGGTAATTCCAGCTTCCAGGGGGGATCACGGAGGAGATCACAGACTGACCCAAGCTACAAGGGACAAAACCCCACTCTGTGCACTATTCAGGCGGTAGAATCCTGAAAGCCCCAACCTCATCACTGTACAACACATCCCTGCAATAAAACTGCACATGCACCTTTTAAATCTACCTATGTAAGATTAAATAAATAACCCCCCTGCTCAGGCTCTCACAGCAGCTGTCCTCATAGAAATCTGTGCCCCAGCAGCCAGTGCCCTCGGGGACACTCAAGTGCTAACTGATGTATACAAAGAAAGGGATTTGGGGGATTATGCAGCCACAGAATGAGGACCAGTGGGCCTGGACCAGGAGCTCATGGACAAGGTTTCTCAGCAACTTAAATGGGGCAGGTTAGAGCACACGTTCATCTGATTTGGGGTGACTTCCCTACACAGTCTACATACAGTCTATAGCGGGACCTTCACACACCAGAACTTGGCAGAAATGAGATGCCGTTTAATGGGGATAAAGGAACCATGGCTCCAGCACCTGCTAAGTCCACCCCTTGCCAGACCTGGTTAACTCCAGTGCGTGTAGAGGAGGAGAGGGTTTACTGAGCACAAAGCTCGGTGTGGCTGCCCGGCCACGTGGCCCTCAGAGGACTCTGTCCCATCTAAGGGGTCATTCATGGAACAACAGGCTTGGGGTGGGCGGAGAGTGCCTGCCTGCTGGTGTGAGAGTTGGATTCTGGGGTGTGGTGCACAGAAGGCTCTGCACAAAGTGGGGGTACCGTGGAGAGACACCCTGATTCTGAAAGGCCCTCAGTAGTCTGTGTCAAGATGGAGAAGGTCCTAGCAACGTGAGGCAGGGGCCAGAAACCTGCAAAGGGCCCATTGTGCCTGCCCATAGGACTTCCTCTCTGGCCCTGCGGCCCCCAGCCTCCCTGTGTGATCTCCCCAGGTCTCTGCAGCCAGGCTCCCTGCCGCAGCTGACATGGGCCCCGCTCCCTAGGTGGGAGGTTGACTCGGGCCTGCAATCCATTCAGAACATTCCCAGCCCTCGGGTGCACACAGGCCGTCTCCACACCTCCCGACACAGGGATTTGCTCTCCCTGTCACTTTGCTGGTCCTTTTCAGCCCACATGGTTTCTCAGCAGCTCTGTTAATAAATGTGGCAGCGCACACACCCCTGAGTGCTCTGGTCCTCCCTAGGCTGCTCTCTCCTGTCATGTGTGTGAACTTGGGCCAGCAGGGAGCTGCACCAGGGCTCAGGGTGCAGGATGCTGGGCGGAACTGCTGGAGACCTGGCGGTCAAGGCCACCTGCTTTCCTGTCAACGTGATGACTCATCACTGCCAAGAAAAGTCACCAGGAACCAGCCCTAGCTGAGTCACTTTCTCATCTCTGATTTGGCTAAAGCCGAGACCAAAGTAAATGCAGCAAGGACTAGAATGGCTGGCGAGGTTTTTGACAGCAAGTAAGTCAGAAGGTTAGAAGGTAATAATATCAAGATCCTGCTTCCTCAGCCACAGCTTGTTTTACATGGGGTTGTAGGGACATCTCCTGCTAGGCATACTCTGCATGGCGTGGGAGTTGTCACTCTTTTGGCTGTTTATATCACTTATTTACTCCACAGACCTCAAAGGCTATAGGCAAAAAGCCTCTAAGTAAACCCTTAAATGGTTCCATTTTGTGAAGGCAAGTTTAAAGTCTTTTGTGAGTTAGAAAAGAAAAAAATCCTAGATAGAACTCCATATGTGGCCTAGAACCTAATCATGTAAAAGTGATTTAGGGCGGAGCTTCGTGGAGGCAGGTCTGTAGGCAGTTATCTGTATATCTCAGAATTTTCCAGACTCCTCCCTAAAGATGATTAACAGCCTCCAGATGGTCAAGCATTCAAACAGCTTATTTCCCCAGAATCTTGTTTTGTGGCTTTGTTTTTGATTACTTAGCGTGAGAATAACATTAGTGAAGTAGTTACCAGTTAATCTGGTTAAACCTTAGCCCATAAGGATAGCTTTAGATAATGTTAGTAAAACAGTTATCAGTTAATCTGGTTTACCCTTAGGCCCGTAAGTATCAGGCAGTAAAAAGCCTGGGGCCAAGGTTTAAGTCATGTGTTTATTGATTACGTTATGTGTCTATTTAAGCTTTGGTGGAAGAAATAAAGATTGCCACATGCCATGAGACAGCAGCAGTCCCCTTTATTTTTCATACAATTTCATCACGGGTCTTATTCTCCACGACATTGCTTCTCCGTGAGACCCTAACGGCAACAAGGGCCTACTCCGTGCCTAGCATGTCACTCAGCAATGGGCATTCAGTGGCGGGCAAAATACACGTGCTCTGCATTCCCAGGGCTGATGGCAATCACACACACACGTGCACACACACAGAGATATACATTATACACTCATAGACACATGCATGTAGACACACCTCATAGACATACACATGCACACACAGGCACATGTGCACACACGTGTGCAAGTCACAAACCATAATAACTCCTGTGAAGAAAAAGCCTTGGATGCTATGAAAGCAGAGAGTAGTGGGTTTCAGTGAACTTGCGGGGAGAGGGTTGCTTCTCTAAAACAACATCTGAACTGGGATCAAGAGGAAGGGTAAGAGGCAGGCAGCTACACGGATGTGTGCATGTGTGTGTGTGTGTCTCAGCAGGAAGGGGTGAGCATCTGCAGCATCAGAGGGAAGGGCCTGCACGAACAGTCGGTGAGGAAGCCCCTCTGCATGTCCTGGCACTTCAAGGAGGACCAGCAGCTGGCACTTGGGGGTGGGGTGGGACTGCAGAATGAGACTGGGAGAAGATTCCAGGTTGAAGATCTGAGATTTCGTCCTCGGAGCAGAAGGAGTCCAGGAAGAGGGTTTGGGCAGCAGGGAGTAAGAGGATCCCATACCTGTCCTGGACGGTGCTGGCACACCATGGGCAAGGGGTCAGAAGACCACTGGGAGACCTTACAAGAGGCCAAGTGGGAATGACAGGAGGCAGATCTGAATTCTGTTTTGGAGACAGAGTTGGTCTGCTTTTGAGTAGAGCAGACAGTGGAGGTGGGGAGGAGGCTTGCCAAGGGTGGGATCCAGGCTTCCGGTCTGAGGCTCGATGACTGTCCATTTGCTGGTCCTCTTGGCCATCACTGCAGGTTGTGCCAGCACCATCTCCTCCCTGGATCACAGCTGCCAAGTTGGCTTCCTGCTTCCTCTTGAACCTCTGTAATCCAATCCTCCTTGCACTGCTCTGCATCTGAGTGAGATCCCGCCATTGGCCAGCCTGGTATACTCCAATGTTCTACTGTTGCCCTGGGAATGAAGTCCGAAGTGTTTGCTGTTGCATGACTGTCGGGGGTGTTTGACACAGCCCGGCTCTCCTCCTTATAAGCACATGGCAGGGCTGCACCTCCCTGACACCAAGACACCACAGGCTGGGCCACAGGACCTGGGACCAATGAGATCTGGATAGAGGAGACGTGTGCCCTGTGGAGATGGAAGGTTTCAGAGTCAGGACATGATTCCATTCATTTTATTCTCCCATTGCACAGGTCTCAGAATGAGGGCACAGTACGGGAGTCAACCCTCAATGAACTTGGAGTCAACAGGGGAATAACCTTTACTGTTTGAAACTGCTGAGACTTGAGGATCGTTTGCTACTGCTGCCTAACCTAGACTTTCCTGACTGCTACACACAGACTTCAGCCAAGACCCTGCCGTCCTCCCCCGACCTCTCCTGCTATGCTTCCTCCTGCCCCGCAGGCATGCCCAGCTCACTTCCCCGAGGTGGGCTTCACACCTACATCTGCCATTCCCTTTCCTTTACAAGCTTTTCTCTTACCTCACTGAATGACCAGCTTCTCCATCAGCCCAATGTGACCTCCTTAGAGAGAGGCCTTCCATGGTGACCTAATCTAAACACCCTTTGGTGCACCGATGCCACTTGGGGAAACCTATTCTAGGAGAATCACTAGGAAATCAGGAAAGAGCATTGCGGTATGCTTACTGCAGCTGGTCCCGGACTTCTCACACTCCCGTTTTTTACTTATCTGAGATGCCCTGGTCAATCTGCCCATCCTTTTATTATTCGTCTCCCACTCCATGTAAACTGTGTGAGTGTCTCACGCTGATTCTCTCTGGGGAAATCAAACTTTCTGTGTATGTGTATGCGAGTGTGCGTGTGTCAAATGACCACGTGAGGAAAACGGAAGCAAGAGGAGCTTAAGGGACAAGACACAGCATGCGGCTCTGCACGGGCTGGGTGCTGAGGCTCCCTGAGACAGCGCCAAGAGGCCATTTGACGTGCAGGTCTGGATGGGTGTACGTGTGAGTTACTGGCCTGTCGACGGCGGTTGGAGTCTGGAGAGTGGATGAGAACAGTGTAAAGTACAGACGAGCTTCTTTGAGTCGGGGTTCTCCAGAGAGACAGGAGAAGAGATTGATTAGGGGAGCTGGCTCCCCTGATTCCAGAGGCCAGACGTCCGTCTGCAAGCTGAGGACCAGGGAAGCTGGCGGTGTGGCCCCGTCTGAGTCTGGTGGTCTTAGAACCAAGAAGGCCGGCTATATGACAGAGTTGGTCTGCTTTTGAGTAGAGCAGACAGTGGAGGTGGGGAGGAGGCTTGCTAAGGGTGGGATCCAGGCTTCCGGTCTGAGGCTCGATGTCTGAGGCTGAAGGCCCAGAGCCGGGGGGAGCTGCTGGCAGGAGCCTCAGACTCCAAAGGCCGGAGGACCTGCGGCTCTGATGTCCAAGGACAGGGAAGAAGGCTGGTGTCCCTCCTTCTGCCTTATTGTTCCATCTGGGCCCTCAGCTGATTGGATGCTGCCCACCCACCCCGAGGGTGGGTCTTTTCCAACTCCGTCCACTTGCTCACCAGCCCCTCTCCTCTAGACACATCCTGACGGGGACACCTGGGGCAGCCCAACCATTCCAGTCAAGTGCCCGCCTGGGTCTCTGCCTTCAGTGGAAGTGGGATGGGCCAACTGAGCAGGAAGAATATATAATGCCTTATCACCTCTCTGGGTGTAAATTATAAAGAATAGAAATTATTTCCCACAGTTGTGGAGGCTGGGAAGTTAAAGCTTAAGGCACCAGCAGGTTTGGGTGTCTGGTGAGGGCAGCATCCTCCAGGAGGCAGACGGGCAGGCAGGCTGCGGGGAGCCCCTTTCATAAGGGCCTTGACCTACTCACACTATCACGCTGGCAGAACCTGAATTCTGGGGACCCGTTCCAACACGACCCCTGTATTGCTAACATTAAACTTCCTGTTTCTCCTTTGTTGCTTTTTCTTCACATTTGATACATTTTTGCCAAAACTTTCATTTTTTTAGTTTTCATCTATCTTTTGCTTTAACTCTGCCTTATACGAACAGAAAATGGCTATAGTTTTGAAAATCTGAGTCTTATTTTTTAAATTATGGGATTTAAACAATTCTCTTTCACTCCTTTCCATGCGGTTTCATAGCTTCCTTTCTTTGGAGACCCACTGCTTTCCCTTATGCACAATATAAAATACTAATACCATAAAATATTAATGTGATTATTAATAGCAATAGGTATATGATATTTTTATATAAACATTTTTCTTTCTATTGGATTTGAAAAAGAGATGTCCTGTTTTAAACTCAGTTAGCCTTTACTTTTAGGTTTATAAAGTTGCATTTATACTTTTATCTTTAATTGTAAAAAAAAATAACAATTTTTTGTTGTGATTTACTGATAGAAAGAACTGACACCCCCTCCTTTCACCCCCTGGTTTTTGTTAATATAATTGAATGTTACAGACCTAGAGGTTATTATAATACTTTTTTTTTTGCTTATTTGTTGTAGAAATCTTCTTTTGTAAAAATTGATTAAGGCCTTTCTGTTCAGATCTTCAGCAAGACCTCAGTGAGTCCTTGTGCGTCTCAGCCGGCTCCATCAAAGGCCCGGTGGATTCGCCTTCTGTTCTCTTAGGTCAGGACAGGACCTCTTGTTCGTTTTCTCTCTCTCTCTCTCTCTCTCTCTCTCTCTCTCTCTCTCTCCCTCCCTCCCTCCTCCTCCATTTTCACCCATTCCCAATTATATTATGTACTGTTTCTTCCCTCTAGTGGTGCAATGGAACAACTTCACTTTGAGAACAGAGTCCTGCTCAGAGCTACAGTGCGGTGTGGTCACACAGTGTGGAATGATTGACATTGGAGACTCCAAAGGCGGGAACATGGGAGGGTGAGAGGCTGAAGGATGCAGAGATGCAGAACTGCCTGTCCACGCCACGCGCACTGTTCAGGCGAAGTGTGCACTAACCAGCCTGACTTCACCACCGTACCAGATACCCATGCAACAAAATTGCCATGTACCCCCTAAATCTACTGAAGAAATATGTATACATAGTCACAATATGGGTTCCTCTGGGCCCGCATCCAGCCTGGGAGACAGTTTGTACCCTCCATTCTTGGGCATTCTGAAGAATGTGAAAATATGCAGGAGACTGTCAAGATCAATTTGTTAGGACTTTTATAGGGAAAAGTAGGAGGATTTTATATTTCTGCATATACCTTTGACCTTAAATCTCTATTAATGTTTCATTGCTCTTTTCCACACTCAATATACTTATCTTTGCAAGGATATTATACTTCCTTCCAACAGGATTAGAAATCACTCTCAAGTGGTTTAGTTAATCGTCATAATCCTCTTAAAAATAACCATAATTTGTTCAAAGATATGAAAGTTGAGTACTAAATTAGAGTTTGCCTGATTTTCTGACTGCGTTTTAAACCCAAGGATATGGGCAGAATGTCTTCATACCACCATTTACAATCTCAAGAGGTTACTTTGAACCTGCCCTCTGAGCTGTGGTTTACATCAGACTAAGGAGTGTTTTCTGCGGTGCCCTGGGCAAGGGTGTTTTCGAGTTAAACCTTCCAAGACCAGGAGAGCATCCCTGTAGTGTCAATAGGTTGTAGAAGTTTAGGTAAAAATGTCCTGTATCATTTTGTCTCTGTAATGTTTGTGAGAATAAAATAATTCAGGCTATGTCTTTAAGAATATTTTCCACCTGCCTCTAAAAAAAGAAAAAATTACATTATTTTTAATTATATTAAGGAAAATAAGAGAATCTTAGAGGTAAAACAAAGATCTCAGAGGTCCTAGTCTACCCACCTCCCAATAGGGTGACTTTTTTTTTTTTTTTTTTCAGTCTTACTCTGTCACGTCGCCCTGGATAGAGTTCCGGGGCATCAGCCTCGCTCACAGCAACCTCAAATTCCTAGGCTCAAGAGATCCTCTTGTCTCAGCCTCCCATGTAGCTGGGACCTGCCTGCCACAATGCCTGGCTAGTTTTTCTAGTTTTAGTAGAGACGGGGTCTCACTTTTGCTCAGGCTTGTCTTAAACTCCTGAGCTCAAAGGATCCTCTGTTCGTGGTCTCTCATATTGCTGGGATTACAGGTGGGAATCACCAGGCCTGGCTAGGATAATTCCTTAGAAAGCATCCCTGACAGATGGTGGGCAGGCCTCAACCAAATCTCTTAGGATGCTCTTGTTTGCAAGACACAAAACTAAATAAAACCAAAACGATTTGACTGCTCAGGGGGAGGAACTCCATGGGCTCATCCCTGCATTGGAGCATGAGGGAGGATGGGTGCAGAAGCCAGGTGAGCAGCCAGCTGTTTGCATTGCTAAGACACAGGCCAAGGCTTGCTTGCTCCAGGAAAGCTGGCTTCTGCCTCTCCCCCCGCCCACCCCTCTCCAGGCCACAATGCTAATGGTTAGCGTAGGTGACAGCATGGATGGTAATTCACTCAATTTCTTTCTACCCAAACCAGACTTTGCAGGAGTCAATAGGAGAAGCACAGACCTATGGCCCTGAGAAGCCACAGAGCCCCAGGCTCAGGAGTCACTTCTCTCTTCTTCATAACATCATTCTTGCTGTGGCACAGTCTCCCGCTGAGCCCCTCCTCTGGGCTTCCCTCAGCTACAGCTGACGGAACACCCCCTCCAGCTGATGGGTAGTCATTTGCAGCTGGTTTTTCTCTGCTCTGACCCTGTTATCACAGAGAGAGGTGTCCAGGGCTGGGTATGGGGGTGAGCAAGGCAGCCCTGCCTGTGGGTCCTCTGGTGGAGGGCAGAGTTCAGAGCTACCTGCTTTCTCTCACCCACTTGAGTCTACAACAGTGTTTCCCTAGAGAAAATTGGTGAGAATGTAGAAAGATCTTTTCTGTTCTACAAATTCCCTCCCAAATTGAACAATTTGACTTCTTGAAGACTTTCATTCTTCCTTCCAATCAATCCTGCTCAGTGAGAAACAACACTGAAAAGCCCAGAGGTGACAAGCTCTGGGCCAGCTCTGTTCAAGCCGTGGCCACCTATGCACTAACTGACCAGGCGTTTCTTGACAGGGTGTTGGCCAGCATGCCTAGGACACTCGGATGCCCAGATGGAAGTGGCAGTGGAATTCGTTTGGTTAAACAAGTACTAGGGAGCTATCCACAAATATCGACCGGATCCGCCCCTGTTAGAGAAAGTCCAGAGATGTGACCCTCACTGCCTTACAGGGCTCTCTCCATGCTGGGTCGGCTTTCTTTGGCACAGCTTGGGGAGACTTCCAAGCCTTCCCAGGCTCAAATCCCAGCCCCACCAACTAGCAGACCATGGCATCGGGCAAATTTAACTGCTCTGGCCTCAGCTGCTTCCTCTGTGAAACAGGAACTATCATAATAGCTCCTGCTTCAGAGCACTGTGGGGAGAATTAAACCTAGAAATATCCTTAGCCTAGAAGCTCTGTTTTTGCTCTTGTTTGCCCCAAATGTTGCTGCCCCTGACCTCCAGCTATCGACCCTGCTTCTATTGCACAGAGACACAGGATCAGCTGACACTGTGTCAACATTTCAGGCATTTGATGATGGCTCTCAGATCTCCCTTGATTCTTCTCCAGGGCAAATCCCCCACTTCTTCAATGTCTCCTAAGTTAGTCTCTCTCTCCTCAGACCACCCTTTCTCATCCCCTTGACCCACCTTGCACCACCCCACACCACCCCATCTTCCCCCATACTGTGCACCCTCCCACCCCCCACCCCCTCTCCTCCTGGCTCCTGGCTCCAAGGCTCCAGCCTTGGCTTCTGAGGCCCTAGTCCAGCTCCAGACGCCTCCTCCCTAGAACCTGTCCCCATCCCCTCTCCTCCTGGATGGCACCTGCCCTCCTAGGTCTGATGTAGGTAAGGCCTCCTCCTTGCTCAATCGGCTCGTGCCTGCCGGTCACTGCCAGAGTGTGAGCTCCATCCCGGGACAGGAAGGTTGGAAGCCGTCTTCCTCACCACTGCCCCTCTTTTGTCCTGGGCGTGTGGGACATGGAAGACAAGTTCAGTACAGATTTATGGGATGAAGGAAGGCAGAAGGGCCAGGGCCAGCCCTGATGCACTAGATGTGCTCTGTGCACAAGTGCAGTGAAAGTGTTAACACCCCTGTGCTGAGTGCTGTTAGGTTTGCTCAGAAGGGCACAAGCGGGGGGAAGCATGCTGGTGACCTGATGAGTAAAGGCTCACCATGTGCACATATGCACGTCTTACAGTATACACAGATAGAAAGAAGGGTCTTTCCAAAGTGCTTGTCACTTGCTATTTTTTATCAGTTGTAACAGGGAGGGGAAAATTGCATCAGCAAAAGCAGCAATGGTGCTGATCATTTTTTCTAGTCTGCAAATTTGACTTTGGGAGGGTTGTATGTTTTTTAAATGATTCAAGAAAATCTCAGAGAGGTTTAGTGAAGGATCTTCAGAATACAACAGTGGATATTAGGAAATATATAGGCAAACGGGATGATTTAATAGAACAGTGAAAGCAAGACATTTATGTAAAACTACCCTATGGAAGATGTAAACTGTACCCCCTCCCGTACACCACACTCTCTCTCACACACACACAAGCTAAGTAGTGTAAATGACTAACGGTGAGTATTATTTTTACAATCTGTGATAAAGTAATGCCTGCAATCCCCTTCCTTACCTCCTGCACCTCATTTGTTTAACTACAACAACACTGGAGAGAAAAAGAAATTGTGTACCATCCCAGGGGGAGACGCTAACCATCGAAAAATCCTATGTCAGCACCACACAGGTAAATTTTACTAAGTACGACACCTTTTACTAAGTAGTGACAGCTTAGCCACTACGCCTTTGCCCTCAAGGTTCCAAGGACACCCTTGTCCTTGAGGTGGGTGGGATGGAAATGAGAGCAATCCTTTGAAAACTAAATGACAATGTGAGGGGTCATCCCTTCTTCTGGATAAAAAAGTTAAGTTTTTCTCAAATATACCGTATTTTGGGATTCACTTGAGTCTATATCAGTGTTTCCCGAGAGAAAATTGGTGAGAATGCAGAAATACACTGTGGAAAACCCAGAGAATAATAGACAAACAGACCCCCCCAGGAGCACTTAGGCATCATGACTGGAAAGGATATTTTGCCATCACCCTTGAGAAGGTGCCCAGTCACTCGCACACGTGCAAACACCTGGACACGTTTTGTTTACAGGAGGGAGGAGAGAAGCTCCACGGCCTTCTGCTGGCCTGCCAGCAAACGGACAGTCCCTGGTCAAGATGTCCAGATCTGTGAGGTGAGTTTCTAACCCAGCAACTTCGGATTCTGGCCATGACCGCCACCAGCTGTGAGTGCCCTGCGGGAGCGTGTGCGCATGGTGACATGTAACCTACAAACCAGGAGCACCAGCGTTCATCCAGAATCCACGCTGTACAAGTTCAGTGACGTGCTCAAGTAGATTAGGTTTTAATCACGTGTTAAAATAAGTGTACAGTGTGAGAGTGCGTCCTGGGGTGGCAGCAAAGCAGCCCATAACCTGCGGTCCCCGCAACTGGGCCCTGCCAGCCCGGGAGTCACGGCCTCCGCAGACCCAGACCCGGAGCTTCCTCTCGTCGCCACCTCTGCGCCCCTGGATCTGGGGTAATGACGCTTCTGCTAAAGGAACCCTTAAGCAAAGGCATCATCTACAGTTATTTTGGCTACTGATTCAGCGATCCAGACCAAAAAGTCCTACCTAGAAACCCAAATTCTTCTGGTCAGGAGGTGTGGACATTGTCCATTCATATGCTCAGACAATTCTATAAATGCGTGAGGTTGACTGCCACACACCAGGCTGGATGCTGGGTGCACAGGGACCTCGGTGCCACACACCAGGTAGTATGGTGGGTGCACTGGGACCTTGGTGCCACACACCAGACAGGATGCTAGGTGCACAGGGACCTCAGTGCCATGCTGGGCGCACAGGGACCTCAGTGCTACACACCAGACGGATGCTGGGCGCACAGGGACCTCAGTGCCACACACAAGACGGGACGTAGGGCACACAAGGACCTCAGTGCCACACACCAGATGGGACACTGGGCGCACAAGGACCTCAGTGCCACACACCAGGAGGCATGTTGGGCGCACAGGGACCTTCATGCCACATACCAGGCTGGACACCGCACATATAGTGAGTGAGGTGTTCACTTTGGTGTCTAGGAGCCCACCTGGGAGGGCTTGGTACGTCAGGGGTACCCCCCCTTGGGACAATGATCACAGGAAGCTGATCATACTCACTCCTTAGCAGAGAGGTCCGGACTCTACAGGAGTGTTGAAACGTGGGTTTCACCTTCCAGAATGTGTGGGCAGCAACAGAGGAAAGGGGTTTCCCTTACACTGTAAACACATGCCTCACTGGCCTGATGCCTGTTGGTCCTGGGCCCATCCTGCCCTTCCTCACCTGTCCTCCTAGGTGCTGTGCCCTCTGCCCAGGACACACCTCGGTGCCTGTCCACATGACTCGTCCCTTCCACCTTATCCATGTCCACCCTCCTGGTCTCTGCGGATGACTCTGGTCATCCCATCATTATACTTAAGACAAGTTTCAAGGATGTGTTTTGGGCAGGTTGCCTTTGCTCATTATCTGTCACCCTCATAAGAACAGACATTTCTCAGGGGCAGGGTCTTGCTTGCCACTGGGTCAGCAGCGTGAGAGAACATTTCCTGGCACCTAGGAAGTGCTCAGTGAATCCCTGGTGAGTAAGACTTCTGTATGTGCCTGAGGATTGTTGAATAAATAGAGGCAAAGGGGACGGAGCAGCCTATAAAAGTACACAGGGGTGGTGTGGATGACCCACTGGGACAAGGTGGCGGGGGACCAGGAGAAGGTGAAGGACTGAGCCAGGGCAGAGCTGTACCTGGCCAGATGCCTTGCCAGGGCCACGCTGACCTTGGCAGGAGCCACACACACCACAGCCTCCACCCACTGGTGTGGACACTCAGTTTCCAGGGCTCCTTTGCATACGTGTCAATCCCTGCCAATGACCTTGTTGCCCACTGACCTCTCTTGGCCTCTCTTTACGGAAGACACATTATCCACCAGTCATGGCATTTTACCCTGCTTCTCCTCTGACTAGCCCCCCCTTTCCTCCTCACCTTTGAACCTGAACCTCTCTATTTACCTTTATTCTTTAATTAGACATCAGACCAGGACATCACCTCCATGGACCACGATAAAAAGTACAAAATGTCAGGAAGAACAAAAGGCCTTGGCTGGGGAAGCGCCTGCCTGCTCCTCTAGCCCAGCCTTGTTCAGACAGACAGAAGCGTTGAGCAGGGCCTGGAATTCTCAGGTGTGTGTGCAGACCCCTCCAGCTCAGTTCAGTGACCCTAAAAGGCTGTACTTAGGCTTCTCTGAGAGACTTTTCTCTAGTAAGAGGTGACAAAGACATCCTCCATTCTTTCTTTACACAAGTCTGCAGAACCTTATGATATGATTGGATCCTTGTGTAGCCCCTGGCATCCATTTTCCACTGTCATATAGCTGATGCCTAGAAATCCTGGAACGTTAGCACAGGCAGTGTCGCCACCAGTCCATAGAATGACCAGGGAAACTGTTAACTGAGCCGAAAAGAATGATGCCTGGTGCTCGGCAGACCCTAGCACCAACGTGGGGTCTCACAGGGAGCAGGGGCCACCCTGACAGCTCATATTCATCACTGACCCACATGTGCGACTAACACCATTAAAAAAAGAGCCAGGTCAGCAGAACCCGGGAGAAGCCCATTAGATGGGGAGATTTGTAGCAAGATGAAGGTCACTGGTATGTTGTGGGACAAAATTATTTTCAAAACCTCCATTATTGTGTCTCTCTCTGGCATCTAAGAAATTAGTACATTGAATGCTAATGGTTCTGACAGAAAGAGTCTGTATTTAGTCTGTATAAAGAGCTGCCTTGATATTTGCATTGTTTATGGCGGGGCAAGAGCCAGCAAGGTTTGAGGTGTAATGAGAACAGAAAGGAAGCCCAATTCCTTTTTCTCGGATACTGTAAAACACATAAAGGTGGGAAGAGTTGATTCAGATTTTAGATTTTCCCCAATAATGATTTTAATAAAATTGTAACTATTCATATTAATTTAGTGTATACATAGATTAAAAAATTACATTGTGGCTCAGTGCCACATACACAGGGGCCTGCTAAACAAGAATGACAACTACAACAAAAAAAATAGCTGGGGGTTATGGCAGGTGCCTGGAGTCCCAGCTACTTGAGAGGCTGAGGCAAGAGAATTGCTTAAGCCCAAGAGTGAGAGGTTGCTGTGAGCTGTGACACCACGGCACTGTACCGAGGGCAACAAAGTGAGATTCTGCCTTAAAAAAAAAAAAAAAATCACCTTATAACCTGTAAAGATATACAATTATAATTTGTCAATTAAAACTTTTTAAAAACCATCATATTGTCCACCATAAATATGTATGATTTTTTAATTTTTCAATTTTAATTCTTCAGTTTAAAAATTAATACATTTAAAAAATAAAAATATCAAACCTGGGGCTGATTAGCAATAAAACTAAAGTACTCCTCTTCAAAATAACATAATGCCAGACAAGCCAGCCATGTATTTCCAGGCCCGTCCGTGGGTTCCTGGCGTCCCTCACTGGGGAGACAGTGGACACAGATGAACATCCGTGTAGGACCAGCTGCAACCCTCCCTCTCGGGGGAATAGTGACACTTCCCTGACCTCAGCTTCCCTGACATTTGGGCTTGTTGGATACATCAGGTAGCCCGTGATGAATGCTAAATTAAATATGAATAGTTATGATTTTATTAAAATCATTATTTGGGGGAAAATCTAAAATTTGAACTTACTTTTACTGAATTACAGTTAATTTATTGCAGTATTCAGTAAGATAAAAAAAGGCTAATGAGTCATATGTTTGATATTTTTTATTTTGAAATTAATTTTTAGATTGAAAAATAAAGAGCTGTACATGCTTACGTTGTACAACATGATGGTTTAAAAAAATTTTAATTGAAAATAGTAATTGATTACAGGATACAATGTAATGTTTTAATCTCTGTATGCACTGTAGAAAGAATGAATTAAGCTAATTAACATAGCCATCACTTCACCTAAGTATCTTTTTTTTGTGGTGAGAATGTTTAAAATCTACATTTTCACTAATTTGGAAGTATACACATAATACATTACGAATACCTGTGGTCACCATGTGGTGTAACAGGTCACTAAAGCTTAGTCACCCTAACTGGGACTTTGTACCCTTTGACCAACATCTTCCCTTGCCCACCTCACCCCCAGCCTCTGAAAACCACTGTTCTACTTCTTGCTTCTGTGAACTGACTTTTCTGTATTTCACAAGTAAGTGAGATTATGCAGTATTTTTCTTTCTGTAGCTGGCTTATTGACTTAATGTCCTCCAGGCTCATCCATGTTGTTACGTGCTCGACTGTGTGTGTGCACCTCATTTCCTCTACCCCTTCATCTCTTGGTGAAAACCTGCAAAAAACAGGGGGGTGAAGATGTCTCTTCAACATACTGATTTCATTTCCTTTTGGCATATACCCAGTAGTGGGATTGCTGGATCCTAAGGTAATGCTGTTTCTAATTTTCTGAGGAGCCTCCATACTGTTTTCCATGAGTGCTGTACATGTCCACCACCGGTGTGCAAGGGTTCCCTCTGCTGGTTATCACAGAGTCACTCTCCTTAGACTCAAAACTCAGGCTCCGTGGGGGAAATTTACTTAATCTTTCTGGATCTCTGGCTTCTATTATGTAGTAAGTCTATTACATTTTAGTACTAACCATAGTATTTAGTGATGTTTGGTGAAGATTAAATAAAATAATACATATTATTTCAGAGATACATCTGGAGTATAGTAAGTGCAAAAAATATTAGCTCTACTTTTGTAGTTCCAGTTACAGGTAAAAAAAGGGTTTTGCACAGAGAGTAGACAGTTGTCACCTCATGGTGGCTTCAGTACTAAGGATGGATTGGCAGCACTGACCTACAGGAAGAAAACCAGAGACAGGTTCTGGTGACAGAGGCCAAGATGAGGGCATTGCAATAAATAGAGGTGGACAGATTTCAGAGACTGGACGCCACCTTTAATTTACAATAGACATAGCATATTTTGTTGTTCTTGGCATGTCTGGAATTGGTCAATAGTCTATTGTTTGGGAAAATGAGACAACTCAGTTTGCCTTGTCATGGAGGAAGGCCTTCTCCTGTTCAACTCTGATGTAGATCTGTCCATCTGAGGCAGTGAAGTGGACTGTACTGTCATCCCAAGCTTGTAGCTTTCTATGAGAGGACCACACATCCCCACCCATCAATGAGGGGCTCTGCCATGTGATTGGGACATATACATGATTTTAACCAGTCCTCTTGATCTCCTCTCCCTGCCACGAAATCAAGAAGGGGCTGCTTCCTGACACATTTCAGGGTGGGGAAGAATGGAACCAGCCCACATGGACAACATGAGAAATAGCCCTTTGTCCTTTTAAGTGCTGCAGTGAGGGGATGCTTGTTACACAGTGGAACCTAGTGATAGCTGCCTGATACAAGGGGAAACTGTTATTCCCCTAGCTTCCTATTTCCTGCTCCCCCTATCAGTTCAGAAGGAGCTCCCATAGTCAGTCTCTCTCTCTCTTCCCCTTGCACACACACTCTTTATATCTTCCCCAAAGGAAGGCTCAATGATTAGTCTGAGGGATGAGTCTAGGGAAGGGCTGACACCTCAGGAATGTCAGAATGAGATGTTGTACTCCATGGGATTAAGGA
Organism: Loris lydekkerianus; assembly: GCA_963574355.1. Lineage (NCBI taxonomy): Eukaryota > Metazoa > Chordata > Mammalia > Primates > Lorisidae > Loris > Loris lydekkerianus. The sequence continues at coordinate 45,498 of CAUYPK010062446.1, read as the reverse complement.
TGTCACAGATGTTAGTTTCTATGCAATAAACAAACCCAGTAAATTCTTTTTGTGCCAGACCCAATCAGATCTCTGCTCTCTTTGTTTCATCTTTTTTGCCTGTGCTTAAAGAACTGATTAAAGTAGTAAAGTCTCAAGTTTTGGATTGTGAAAGGGATGTTAGAGTTCTTTAATGCAGCTTTATCAGAGATATCCACACAATACTCTGGCTCCTTGTGTCTGTTCTCAATCAACTGGGAAAAGCATGTTTGTTTAATTAATACCCAGTTTTCTAAAGATGAAAGCTCAGAATTAATTTTTTCAAAAATTATCTCTGTGGTCTTCCTCAATTAGGAATAAAAATGCAAATGAACCTCTTCTGAGTGGCCTTCACCTCCCCTCGGTCAGGCTGCAAATTGATTTGCCCAGCACGTCTTCATAAGCTTCACTGAACTCCTCTGATCTCTGAATTTCACACCAAAGGCTGTTGTTACTAACAGAAAATCGCCCAACACAGTGAAATCGACTTTGGGGACTGAAAATGGGATTTGAGTCCTGGCCTTGATGTCAATCAGTGGTGTGACCTGAAGCGCATGGCTGATGATCTCAGAGCCTCAGTTTACACAGCTGCAAGTGGGGATAAAGGCAGTCCCTGCCTCCCTGGGGTGCTGTAACTTTCAAACAAGATGGTGTTTGTGAATGTGTTTGAAGGATGTGCCCTGCCCAGCCTAGTGACCATGGGAAGGGCGAGGGGGACTCTGTGGGGCACAGAACCACGCAGCTGAGTGCGTTTTTTCAAACGCATGTCACTCCAGGCCTGGGCTGTCATCTGTAAGGCTGGAATAATAATTGTTAGGAGAATTCAATGGCGTTTTCTATTGAAAACTAGAATACAATGGGTGCTTTCTGTTAAAACTCCGCCCCTTCCTTACAAGCAGTGAGAAAGTAAAATGAAGGAGGTTTGCCAAAGTTATGGATGAAAGAATCACAGAGTAAAACTAGAAATCATCCCTACGGGATGGACGATGGTATAGATGAGGGTTAGCCAACCACAGCCCCTGAGCCCGTTTTTGTAAACAGCTTTAGTAGAACTCAGCCGCGCCCATCTGCAGACATGTTATTCCTGGCTGCTTTCACTTTGCAATCACTGAGTTGAGTTTTGAAAGAGATTGTATGGCCCCCAAAGCCTAAAATATTTACTATCTGATCTTTTGGGGTGAAAGCCTGCTGGCGGCTACTTTGGGTAAGTGGAAGAAGAGAAGCATGTGGCCATTTCACAGCAGCTGGGCAGCGCAAGGTGCAATCAGACTGGAGCTCAGGAGGGGAGGTGGGGTGGGGGAAACGGCAGGACAGGCAAAATAATGAGGTGCTATGTTGGGCAATGGGGAGCCATGGTGGGTTGTGGAGCCAGGCAGGGGTGGCATTTGCTGTCAACTTAGTGCAATTCTTAGAAGGACTGAAGAGAGATCATTGGTTTTTCAGTTGGACGGAAGGTTTCATTCCGACGTGAACAGAACAGATGGGAAGCTTGCAAAGCAGTTGCTTGTTTGCAATGGGGTGTCGGCTTAAAGAGGAGCAGCTGTGATTTGTTTCTGTACTTACTGGTGTGGGAGTTGTCTCCTCGGGAAAGTGTAAGCAATTAAATTGGTAATGGCAAAACTCACAGTTGGCTTCAGAACAGCACTTCCCAAATGCACGCATCCCAAGGTGGGAGCACCGGCTCCACCCAAAATGAGCGCCCTCCATCACCTGTGTCTGGGAAATGCTGCGCCAAATGCACCAAGGGAAGTCAGGCTCTGTCTTGTGGGTTCTCAGAATCTGGAATAGTGGAAGCTACCACTGTGTAGCTTGATTTTCCTAGGGGGATATGGGATGCTATTTCTCTCAGATTTATTTCTCAGTGTGTGTAAAACACTTATTAATAACCATCTCATGGAACACTTCTGTTCAGAGAGTGCATTTTGGAAGAGCTGATGCCAAGCTTTCTAAAGAGTTCAACAACAGCACACTTGGGTGATGTGTGCGTTTGGGGGGAAGGTCACTGCTTGCAGAGACATTGTCATTTCTCTGTTGTGTGACAGGGAATGGTTGATGCCAGGTCTTCCACAGAGCTTTGCAGTTTTCCAAATAATGCATGTACATGTTGATTTCTATGTGTGCAAGTGGATTCAGTTTGAGTAGCAATTTAAATGGAAATTTTTTAGCATTTAAATGGAACACTGAATTGGTACCTGATTTACATTTCTTGTCAATTATCTGTGGACCTAACTCATGGCCCTGAAAACATTCCCCTGTGGTCACATGCCAGGAGGCCTGACACTGTTGAGGGGATAAAAGTGCTTGATGGACATCTTAGTCACTATAGTCTGAAGGTCACAGAGACCTCTGGGTGCAGAACTGAATTGCAAGTCACATGTTGCAGTTGGCTTCCATCCAACTCAGGACAGTGCTGCTGGGCAGGGGTCTCAAACCAAAGTCCAGCTTGCCTGACCCAGACGTCTCTGACATGCCACTTTCTGAGCTGTTCCACCAAACCACCCGGTGCTCCTGTGGACTCCTCCCATCCAGGAAGTGTGCACCCTTGGCCCTTCCCTAGCTGTGAGGCAGAGCCGCTGCAGTTTGGATATTGGCATCACTCGTGGGCTGTGAACACAAGTGGCCCTAAGATACTACCAGTGAAGGTGCCTGGGAGACCAGGCTCCCGCCGTGCTTCTGTGCTCAGGGCTCAGTCCCACATGGGCTGGCTCCCCCCCTGCCCCAGCCATGGCTCTGTGGTGTCCTCGAGGGAAGGCGGCTGAAACTGGGTTGTGGAGGGCGTTTCCACAGGGAATGGCTGCCCTAGCAGGCCCCTCAGAGGAAGGCGCCTGGCCCCTGTGCCCGGTCTCCGCCATCCCACCAAGTCTGGGTGGCCAGGAGAATCCTCTGAGATCTCTCTGTCAGTGTGCAATCTGCTTCTGGAGTCACCCGGGCCCCGCAGGGGCCACCCCTTGGTTTCATTGTCCACAATCTCATCTGTCCGTATGTGCAGAGCTGGGGGAGCTGGGGGAGGCTGGCTCGTAGGTGGAATGAGAGCTGAAAGCCTCATTCTGAAGATAGTGGACGGTGGACAGGAGAGAAGGCCTAGGGGGCTGAGTGCAAGGAGCTGGGAAGGGGAGCAGAGGAGCCCCCACAGTCTCCCCCAGCTGCAGGCACTGCAGGGCGCAAGCCGCAGTCAGAGTTTGGTGGCGGGGTAGGGGGTGGGTTGTAGTCTCCACTTGCAACGAGCAGCTCAGAGCCCCCTGGAAACCAGACACTGACCCCATCCTCACTGCGTCCTTCCAGTTCCTGGCTGAGCTCCTGCCTCCCGGGTGCCCAGTGTTTTGCCTCACCACTAGGCCCCCTCGGGCTCCCAGGGCCCTATCGGCAGCCTGATCTCAGAGCTCCGGCATCAGCTGCTCTGCAAAGCAGTATGTGTGGTGGGCCTGAAGGAGGGCAGCGCCCAAGCCCAGGGCAGGGGCTGAGAGGCCAGCCGCGGGGTGCCACGGGTAGCACAGCGCAGCCCAGGAGGACTTTATGTTTACACTCTGTCTCTGTCTATCTGTTGTCTTTTAATTCTTTTCCACAATTAACAGGCATTAGTGTACTACTTTGTCTTGTCAAAAATGTTTTAAGCCTTTTTTTCCCTCCTAGCTATATATAAAAGAAAAACACATGCTATTCTGACATATGGAGAAACCAGACCTCCTTAGACTCTGCTTGTAGCAGACTTGTCTCCTTAGACGAGGGATGCAGTGAGGATTTTTGCCTTCTGAAGATGCTCTTTGGAAAGCTACCCCGAGATTTTAGACTCAAACACGTGCTCTTGGCGCCTTGCTGGAAGTAGTGGGGTGTGCCTCTGACATGTCCAGCCTTATTTATTCCCAGTCTCTGCAAGCTGGTGCAGGTCAGTCACGACCCTCCCCCAGCGCCCTGTGGGACTTGGTGGCCATCTTTTCCTCTCACAGCACGAGGAGGATGCTCGGTTGCCATGGTAACCGGGGCTAGGGCTCTAGGGGAGCAGTCTCCATGAAAACGTCCGGGAGGTGAGGCAGATGGACCAGGGAGGTGCTCACACTCTTTTTTTCTTAAATACCCAAACCTGGTATTCCCAGGGTGGATCTGATTTTCCAAGTGAGAAGGTGATGCTTTTCTGCTATACCCACGTGCTTCTGCAGCACGTGGGCTGACTCCACACCTGCCTGGTCTGTGCTCAGTGTGTCCTGCCTTCCTTCATCTTCCTTCCTCCGTCTCTCTCACCCTTTTTCTCTTCTTCTTTTTGAAAGGAAAAAACTGAATCACCATCTCCTCCACCCAGGAGTGAGCAGTGCTGGGTCTGTGCTCTGCTCCAGGAGGCTCTGATCACACCCTTGCCCCAGTGGGAAGTTTTCAAAATGTCTTTCCTCCCTTTATCCTGGCTCTTCCATTATGCGAACCTCTGGAGAAGAAGTTTCACAAAGTCCCACTCAATTGAAGAAATGCCCTTCTCACCTCTTTTTAAGGGCTCTTTCCCTAGGCTAGATGCAGTGGGTCACTTGTAATCCCAGCATTCTCGGAAGCAGAGGCAGGAGGCTTGCCTAAGCTCAGGTGTTTGAGATCAGCTTAAGCAAAGTGAGACCTGTCTCTACTAAAAATGGAAAAACCGAGCCGGGCATTGGGGTGGGTGCCTGTAGTCCCAGCTATTTGGGAGTCTGAGGCAAGAAGATGCCTTGAGCACAAGAGTTTGAGGTTGCTGTAAGCTATGATGACACCATGGCACTCTACCAGGGTGACTAAGTAAGACTCTGTCTCCAAAAAAAGCTCAAGATCTGAGGTCTTCTTTCCGGACAGCAGACTTGTCCTGGGTGCTCAGGAGGCCCATGGTGTGGGCTAGTGTCCAGGACCTGGTGACCCTGAAGACTGTGGGGAATGCTAAGAACCCTCCCACTCTCCCTGGGGCTTGAGTTGAAAAATGGGGAAAAATGCCAAAAGAGGGTTTCCACCTTTGCAAAGTCTACATTGGACAAAATAATGCTTTAAAATCAAAATAAATTTACAATTATTCACATGATAGCACAGGGTTATTTAAAAACATAAACCACACTGCTCTCTGGGCAGTGTGCTAAGTGACAGCTGCATGAATCACACAGCACTGTCCCCGGCAGAAACAGTGCTGTGAGGTCCTTTGTGCTGGGGAGGTGTGGCCGGAGGTACAGCAGCTCCAGGCATAAGGGACCGCCCTGGGGGAACGGCCCATCGTGAGCCCTTCACGGGTATGTTCTGCTTGGGGCAGCTTAGTCTCTGAGCACACCTGTGCCCTCTCTCTGTGAAAGGACACACACAGGAAACAGATTCCCTCACTTCAAGTTCATTGCCCTGGAGACACAGAAGTGACACCAACTTCCCCCAAGGACCTCGCTCGGCCTGGCTGCTCTGTCCACATTTGCAGCATGTGACCATCAGCACTGCCACCCTGGCTCTGGCCCCAGGCTTCCTCCCTGCAGGCACTGGGCAGGGAGTGGCCACTCCAGATGAGGCCCTGAATGGACAGCCCTTAGGGACTCATAACGAGGCTGCTGGGCACATCTGGACAGCTCTGTAGGCAGCCCTTGTTTGTAGTGACCTGTGACTGTGAAGAGAGGACAGAGCTGTCGGCCACAGAATCTCTCCCTTCAGTTCAAATTCACCATCCCTTGTGGTTAAGGGCCCAGTGCGCTGCTCAGGAAGTACACAAGGACAATCTACTTTGTAACCAGCACCCTGGGCCCTTCCCTGTACACACCGTCCCCCCTGCAGAGGACATTTGTCATTGTTTGGATGCCCAGGTGCTGAACTCTACTCGTGTGGGAAAGCTCTTCAGTGGGAGGCTGGGTGGGAGTTAACATCCACCTCGACTGTGGAACCCACAAACCCGGGTCCTGGCTCTATTCCCTCCCTGGCGATCTGGGCAGTACGACCTGGGCTTGGTCAGACAACATCCTGTCCCAGGCTCCCCTGCAAATTAGCAAACATTCCCTCTGGACAGAGGTGGCCTGGGCCAGGGCATACGGTTTGGAGATGGAGTGCAGACGCCATCAGCAAGTGGCACTAGAGATCTACGGCAGTGCTAGGGTCCAGTCCTACTGGTGGCCTCCAGGGTCCAGGGTGGAGCTTCCAGTGACATCACCCACCATGTGAACTTGGTCTTCGTCTGAGCCTCCCAGTCCCCTGGATCTGCCAAAACTTTGCTCAACCTGAGTGTCCACATCCTTCGATTCTCTGACCCCTCTCAGTCCCAGTGACTACACAGTAAACCCCTTCTCTGCTTCAGACAACCAGGTCAGCCTCTACTGTTTGCACCTGAGATCCCTGGCTGCCATCCTCCACGTGGAACGCTGAGCTCCTTGTTTTTTCTTGCCCAAAACTTTTGCCCTTTCTCAAAGATGCCCTCCATAAGCAACACCCTTTCTTCCTACCCTTAGCATGGCCTCCTCCTCTTTAGGTCTCATCTGCATCTGGGGGAGCTGCTCCCCCTAAAAGTCCCCTGCACAGCACCCACCAGGCTTGAGTGTAATTGTCCAGGCACCTGACTGGCCCCAGGTGGCCATGACCCCTCCAGGTGGGGGCCCATCTGCTCCCAGTGTGTCCCTCCTGCTTGCAGGCGTGGCATGCATCACAGCGGTCTCCTGAGGGCTGTTTTGCAGATGGCTCTCAACCCTTTTTCTGCCTTGCTTTGGGTTTCATATTGTAGGAAAGTTTTTCACTCCTTAAGCAAAAACAACTTGGATGGATGGTTTTTGGACATAGTTAGGCAGGTGTTTTCCTGAGGTGGGATGCAGCTCACTGCAGCTTTCTCCCCAGCTGGTAAAAGGCAAAGGGAGGTTTCCCTGCAGCTCCTAAAATGCTGTGGCTCCCCCTCTTCTCATCAGAATCTGCAGAATTCCTGCCAGCCCTGGAACAGGGGGAGCCTAACGCAGGGATTCGCCCTACCCCAGGCTCAGGAAGTGAACATTACACAGTGTAGAAAAAAGAAAGAAAGGAAAAATAAAGTAGAAAACAGGAAGGACAAAGGAAGCAACTAGGAACTGACGTTAGTGATGAATTGGGTTATCGTTTAAAACTATTTTAGTAAACTGTTAAATTTATGATTGGTAGAATTAAAATGAGGATGCCAACTTTTAAATTGCCCTAGAATATTACAGTGAGGAAAACATCATTTATGTTGCCAAAGAAATTAAAAACGAAGTCCAATGGGTGAAGAGGGGAGGGCGGCAGGAGGCAAAAAAAATTTTTTCTCAAAAGGAGTGAAAAGTAAAGGTGACATATACAGACTAGATGTATTACAGTAAGTAATTAAATTTAAATACAGATTAAATTTCTTTTAAAAGTGCAAACATAGATTCATATTTTTAACCTAAATATATTCTGCTATAAGGCACATGTAAAAATAAAATGACTCGGAAAAGTTAAAAACAAAAAATAATGGCAAAGCTGTATTTGGTAAAGGTAGATGGAAAGAATGCAGGGATTGAACTGTTAATTAAAAAAAAAAAAAAAAAGGCCAAAAGCGGATACAGAGAAAAGCATGAAATAGTTAAAAATGTAACTTGTAACTTTATATTAGCAAAAGATTCAATGTAAATAGAAGGGCTTGTCCTCATAGATGTTGACATTGAAATAAGTCATAAGTCACGCAATGATGTCAAAAGCATAAGGAAAATTTAACAGATCTTGAAAACATCCATGACTATCATTTTATAGCAGAATATTTAGAAAGAAAGAACTTACAGCAAAATATGATATATTTAAAAATTTTAACTTGTAAAACTATCCATCTGTGTAACTACAACTCAACCTCTTTACCTATAAGAATTTATAAAGGAGATGTGTAACTCGGCTACCTTCTAGTGACAAAGAGAATTCACTGAATTCCCCAAAGCAGGCATTTCCCAGGTCACACAACAATTTCTTTCTATGATGTGAGATTAGTAACAATGACTAAACAACAACAAAAAATTACTAAAAAAAAAAAATAATATTAATAATAAAGTGATCCATTTACTCAGGGAGAAAATACCCTGAGAACCCAGCATAGCAAAATTACTCTTACTTGTATTTTTTCCTTCAATATGATCTTTATAGTTATTTTATCAAATTTAACATGTAATTCCAAAGGGATGATGAAGCCTGCATTAAACTGAAAAGATTAATTTGGGAAGAATTAACACTTAAAAATAATTTCCCCTGTCCAGTATTGGCTAACTCGGTCTATATTTTAAACCTTCCTTTAATATGTCTCAGCAAAGTTTTGCAGTTTTCTTTACATAGGCCAGCAAATTTTACAAAGCTAGCATAATTCCCATCCCAAATGCTTACTGAGACAATTCAAAAAGGAAACTATTCATTCATCACATTCACATATACAGAAGCAAAAATCCCAATACAATCCTAGCAAAAATAGTTAAGCAGTGTATTAAAACAAAGATGTATCTATAACCCAGATCAAGCTATCATGGGGATTTTATCACAGGGAGTTTATACAAATAAAGTTAATAGGATCCTTTTGTGGAAAAGTATTTGTCATTGGACTCGATGGCCAGGACATTTTTCAACCTTCTGATGTCCTGAGGGGGCTGCCTCTGCTGCCCCTGGTGGTCACTCCTCCTGTGGCACCATAATGACATTTTGGGGCACCCAGCCCAAAGTTGGTGCCGAAGTCAGACAACTTCAAGACAGCCCATGTCACTTGACCAGAGCTCCTTGTCTGTGGCCACCAGGGATGCTGCAGACTCCTGCAGTGTGGCTAGACCCTTCTGGCCCCGAAGGCCTCTTTCATTGTCTATTTTAGGGAAATATTCTCCAAAGGTTAAAGAAGGCACTCCTTTTTCTTTGCTGAGCCCCAAATCATTTATAGGTCTCCTTTTAAAGAGTGAGAGAAGGTTCAGAATTTCAAGAGAATTAGTTAGACCGTTTGTCAACAATGGCTCTTCTTTTTCTATCGCTTTGCCATTAGACAACTTCCATCTCATTCCTACATGAATACCTGAGCCCACTTCTAGGGAGCTTGCATATGTCTTAGTTGGCTTGGGCCATCATAACAAAATACCACCTAGTGGGAAGCTTAAAAGACAGATATTTATTTTGCCACACTTCTGGAGGTCAGAAATCCTGGGTGAAGATATGGCAGGGTTGGGGGCCTGGTGGGGCCCTTTTCCTGGCTTGTAGATGGCCACCTTCTCACTGTCTTCATGTGGTCCTTCATCTGAAGACACTAATTCTATTGAATCAGGGCCCCACCCTTGTGAACTCATTAAATATCTTAGCCATTCTTGCTACTATAATAAAACACTTTACACTGGATAATTTATAAAAAACAGAAATTTATTTTTCACAGTTGTGGACGCTGGGAAGTCCAAGAGTTTCACTGTGTGGTGAGGGCTTTGTTTCTGCTTCCAAGACAGCACCTTGCTGCTGTATCGCTTGTGGGGGAGGAATGCTGTGTCTTCATATGGCAGAAGAGAAGAGAGAAGAGGTGGGAAATTCTAGGCACTCTCTGCAGCCTCAATCAATAAGGGCATTGATCCCTTTTATGAGGGCAGAGTCCTGAAGACTTAATCACTTCCAAAAATGCCTCACATCTTAATTTTTCTGCCATCTACATACCCCGTAGCTCAAATTTATTTGGGTCAGGAAAGAGGTTTGTCAATTACTTATAATTATCCTACAGTTTTAAAAGAGAAAAACAAAAATATGAACTCACCTGATGAGTTTATAGTCTATTTTAGGTTACATAAAAGAATTAAAGTGTTTCTGTTTATTTTTGCATGACATAGGCTCAGAAAGGGCATTGGGCATTTGAATCCAGCATATGAATTTTGGAGGGACATTTATATTCAAATCATAGCAAATCTTATTAATAATTGCCAAAAAAGGCTCTACCTCTTTTAAGGGAGGAAAAAACCTTTTTCTTCCATTCTTCTAATTTCCTGGACAGGGTCCTGTTTAAAATAAAGAGAGAGAGAGAGAGAGATTAACAAGAAGAAAGCAAGAGAAGTTTATTAGCATGTATGTGGGCAGTGTGACACATGGGAGGACCCAGAGATGGGGCAGCCTGGGACTCGGCTTGTATGGTGACTGTGTGGGGGACAACAGGAGTGAGGAAAGTGGTTTCAGGTTTCCAGGGAAGGTAAATATTAAATTTATGGGGAGAAATAGAAGGGGTTAAGTTTGTCTGCAGATTCCTCTGGCCCTGTCTCTGGGCTGTTAAGCCTGCAGCCGTCTCCAGAAAGGAGAAGAATTTGTATTTCATCTTTACACAGAGGTGGGAGGGTAGAGAGATCTGTTCTTGCATTTGTTGCTTCTTAATTGCCTTTAGCTCAAAATAATTTTTATGTTAAAGAGGTATATTTGGGGGTAATATATTCAGGTTTATGTTCTCCCCAGATATGGCTGCAGCAGGTGAATTTGGGGGATCCAGTCCAGTCCATTAACACCATTCGTTGACTAGTTTCACAAAACTGCCCAGCGGCGGGGCAAACCTGCGGATTGGGAGCTGCAGCAGGAAAGAGGTTCTGAGGACACCACCAGGTCACAGCCTCTGCTTTGCTTCCCTGTTGGGAATCTGCGTGGGTTCTTGCACGTTTTCTCCCCCCACCACATGCACATCCCTCTCACGCGTCTCTGCCCCACCCTGGGGCTCAGGAGGCTGCCTCACCAGAGCCCCCCCATCCTCTGCTTGACTGATTCAGCCAGTGGGAACTGTGACCAGGCTCCTGGGAGTGCAGACTGGAAGGTGGAGCATTTAACCCCCGCTGCCCTCTCGCTGCCTGGCATGGGAACCTCTGTGGCTGTGGCTCCCACCAAAACCTGCCTGTGGCCCCACATCAGAGTGGGTCCCTCTCCCTACCATCTCCCTTCAGTTTAGGAAGTCTCTTCACCCACTCGGCTTCAGCTGCCTGAGGCCACTTTCAGAGGTGTTGGCTCTCAAGAGACTCAGCTGGTGACTTCACCATCTCCTTAGAGGCCCTGGTCTGCTCCGAAGTGCAACAGCAGCTGGTCAGCACTTGGGATCCTGGCACTAGAGAAGGTGTCAGAACACTTGTACCCCCACTTTACATCTCTTTACTCACCTTCTCCCTGCCAAACACAAGGTGAGACCCCCTTTAGGCCCAGAACTAGGGGTAACTGCATCAAGAGGCAGTTAAAACCCTATTACCAACTAACATCCCAGGTTGGTGAGGGTCCTGGGCTCCTACTCAGGAGCTGGGTGGGAGGGAGCACAGTAAATGCTCTCTCTACGCGAGGAATGGGGAGAACAGGGGTGCACAGGGAGCACGGCAGCCTTGCTCCAGATGCCCAGCCTGAGGAGAGAGCACACAGCAAGATCAGGTCCTAGATGAGGGGCTGGGGTGAAGGGCTTGTCATGGAGGACACAGCCAAACCCAGGCCACCCCTCTACAGCAGAACTCCTAACCCTCGCAAGAGTGGGACCTGTCTCTTTACTCTGCATTCAGTGACCTTTCACCTTGATTCTTCTCTGCAAAAGATGGCGACTCCCTCACCACACATACAACATTCATAGGGAGCTCCATTCACAGCACCTGGTCACACGGATAGGACACTTTTGGGAATGTAAGCCCTACCCTTTCCCCCTCCTCCTATTTTTCTTACTTGATTCTTTTCTTTTTGGCTCTGATTCAATCTTTTCCTCTTCAATTGTTCAACCTTTGTTTGACATCTATTTGTACAGGCACAGTGTTTGAGAGCTCCAAGAATGGAAGAAAAACCTGAAACCCAGAGAAACCTAGATCTCTGTCGTCACAGTGATTGCCACTTGGCCATTCTGGACATCTCAGTCAGTAGACGATCTGTAAATCTGAGAACACACCTCGCGGCCTGCAGGAGTTCCAGCAGCCACTGGACATTCCCTCCCTGCTGCCATGACAACAGTGCACCTGTTGACAAGGAGACGGAGCGGGGACCCTGAAGATGCTGGTTGCCTGTGCCTGAGACAGCTATCAGACATTTCCTTCTCTACAGTATTTTAAGATCTGAACTTATTTCTTTCCCTTCATGAACTAAAATATTTTTATCAATTTACGTAACTTCATTTCTTATTTTGCCAATAGCAAGAGTCCAGCTAGGGGTGTCCTTTCTACATGCCAGAAATGCAATTTAATCAGAATCCCTTTGAGAATCCAAAGGAAGATGTGGATCCTGTCCAGAAATCAACACACAACACTGAACTTCTATGTTCAGTGAGTCCATGGCAGGGGTCCGTGGAACTATGATGGAGTCTGTCCGTGGGCCACCGAGGCCAGATTTTCTCAAGAGGCAGTTAGATGATGACCTACATCAGTATCCCCTGAGATGCTGGTTAAAACACGCATGTTCCCCAAACTGAAAATGTATTTAATCTCTATCATCTGCATCCCAGGCAACTTCCTTCACCGTGGACTTTGAGAAGCATTATTAGGGACACATAATCTCATTATTTCTAAAAGTGCTTTCTACAGGCCAATACTGTGTTTTACCATCCAGTGCTCGCCCAGCTTGACCACAGCTGCAGATGGAGAATTTGGATCATCCAACATCTTCCCTTCCTTGAACATTCCCCAAAGAAATGACTTTAGTGTATTTTAATGTCAGCTCTTATTTATGAGGTTTTAACCTTGAAAAGTAACGTGCCATTTGGATACTTTAATTTGGAGCCACTTTTTATTCAGTTTACAACCATCAAAAATGACAATTAAGTTCCTATCTGAGTGTGCAGAGCCACCAAGACCTCAGTTAAGTCTTGTTCTCATCAACACCCATGGTTTAAATCACCAACTCATTTGCACACCACTGGTGGTTTCCTTCCAGACCACACCCATTCTACTGCCAAGAGTAATTTATTAATTACTTTAAATGAACTTTTTAACTGGAATATTTAGGAATAGGAAAACAGACCAAAACAGGACTGCTTTTTAGGACTCAGATTTTTTTCCATCAACTATGATCTTAGTGGCAGAGAGAGTAAACACATTCCCCCAGGATTTAGGATCATGGTCTAATAGTGCTGCCATGCCTGGTTAACCTTCAAACAGTGCAAATTTTGTCTTCCCAACACAACTTAGCTATATTTTAAAAAATGCACATTTATCTTAAATTTTCAAGTAAAATTGCTTCATGAAGGTGCTCCATGTTTATTCTGACTATATACACTTTTAAGCACAATTTCATGCCAATTTAAAGAACCAGCCCTTAAATCCTTTATATTTACGTATGCTCTAGGCCAGTGGTGCTCAACCTTCCTAATGCTGCAGCCCTTTAATGCAGTTCCTGTGGGTCATGACTCACAGGTTGAGAACCACGGCTCTAGGCTGACCGCCTGTGTCCCTGCCTCCATCAAATTCCTAGCTTGAAATCCTAACCTCCAATGTGCTGGTGAAGGGAGGTGGGGCCTTCTGGAGGGGATTGGGTCAGGACAGCATGTTCTCTTGAATGGGATAAGAGAGACTCCTCTGGAGCGCTGCCTCCCCTTCTCCCACATGGACACAGCCAGAAGGTGTCACCTATGAATCAGGCAGCAGGCCGTCCCCAGACATCCAATCTGTCTGTGCCTCAGTCTTAGGCTCCTCAGCCTCTAGAACTGTGAGAAATAAATGTCTCACAGTGATACGCCACCCAGGCTATGGGATTCTGTGGCAGCAGCCCCATGGAGTATGACAATGAACATTTCAAAATACAATTCTGCCTGTTCCTCCTTCTTACCAGCACATTTATTTCCAGCCAAATTCATGGCCCTGGGCAGGCAGGGCTCTGCTGTCTTTCCCCCCACAGTGACCAACCTCTGAGAGCCAGACACACACTCGGTGCTCAGCAATGGCTTCCTGGGGGTGACAGAATGAGTAAGGGAATCAGCAACTCCCTTTCAACCATTTGAGCACTAGGTTGTACTCGTCCTAAAACTCAGCAGCACGAGGCAGAGCCTTTGTTTTACGAGGACCTGGAAGCACAGGCTGACAGTGGTGGATCTTCACTTTTGCTTACTCACAGTCCCATCCTTCTCATTCACAGCAGAACAGCCAGCACCTTCTGCCACCTTGCCTCATGGCTGCTCAGACAGCTCATTGCAGAATCTAAGAACACTTCTCTCACGGACAAGCCGTGGTCTTTACGCATGCCACCAATTTCTACCAAAGCGGACCTCTTGCCTACACCAGGGCACAGTCGATGCTAAGCGCAGGGTAACTGTTGCAGCTCCACTCGCTAACGGTGTTTCTTGTGAAACCAGAACTTGATGGATTCTCGTGAGTCCTTTGTCTTGGATGCTGCGTGGTAACAGAAGGAAAGAGAGCTGATACGGTTCACCTGTAAGTTCTTCTGATTCTGGGTAAACACTTTGTGGTAACTCACTCAACATCCCGGGGGAGGGTTTCTGGATGGAGAGGGTGCAGGACCCTTACCTGCCAGGCGTTTGTGGTCCTGGAGGGAAGCCCACCTGCGTGAGAAAAATGGGGTACTTGAAGAACATTGGCTGTGCTTGAAAAGCAGCAGCAGAATTTTCCCTCCTCTAGCCTCACAGTGTGTGGACTCACCACGCTGCCTCTCACCCTCGTGAGGAGACTGTGGGTCTGGGTGCTTGGCTTCCCCAACTCCTGCTGTCAGAGCCACCCTTCTCATGTGCTCTCACTCCTGCACAAGGACCCCCCTTTCCTCTCTTCATCCCCCTCTGTACATCAGTTGGAACTCTCCTTTCTCCCCTCTTTTTTCTAGAGCACCACACTCTCTTGATTAATTTTTACTTTTCAGAAAAAAATATTTGCAACCTGTTGGATCTGAAAGAAACAAATCGGATGCAAGAAACTGCAAAGCGAGATGTCACAATAGAGTGGCACTGAGATGCCTTCAGGTAGCAGTCATGACAGCACCAAATGTTCATGGAGTGCTGAAGTCAGGCCCAGTGCTCTCCCAGTGCTGCCCATGGCTTGATTCATGTGATTCTCAAAAAGGCCACATGAGCTAGACTTGAGTAATATGCCAGTGTTACTGTGGGGGAAACCGAGGCACAGAGAAGCTGAATAACTCAGCACTGTCCAGGGCAGACACAGAGCTCTGGTCTACTTCACCTGGTGCTGAGCCCGCTGCCTTCCAGGGTGCGGTGCCTCCTGTATTGTTAGAACTCCCCAGCACCCACAGGATTTTGGAATAATTGTGTGCTTCTTAGAGATGAGAAAAAATGAGGCGGGGCTCAGTAAGAAAGTTCTCCACAATCACAGAACCAGAGGGTGGAAATCCAGGTTTCCGACTCAGACCCGACGCCTGTTTTCTCTTCCTCTGAGACTGATGCACATGTATGCACATGCATGGATGTGCATTTAAGCACACATGCACATTATAAAGCAAGCACCAAGCTACAAGCTAAAGCAGTTTCTGGCCACCAACATCTGTGATCTGTGCAATGCGTGACCAGGGATATGTCACACACCACATACGACTGCTGAGCACAGACAGTATTGATATTCCCTGGGACTCAACTATTCTCACAGATTGCTGATCTGCAAAGGGTTAATCCACGTAGACACTGCAGCACACACCACATACTACACGTAGACACTGCAGCACACACCACATACTACATGTAGACACTGCAGCACACGCCACACACTACACATATACACTGCAGCACACGCCACATACCACACGTGCACACTGCAGCACATGCCACGTACCACACAGAGACACTGCAGCACACACCATCTACCACACGGAGACACTGCAACCCACACCATATACCACATGTGCACACTGCAGCACACACCACGTACCACATGTTCATACTGCAGCACACACCACATACCACACGTACACACTGCAACCCACACCACATACCACATGTGCACACTGCAGCACACACCACATACCACATGTTCACACTGCAGCACACACCACATACCACACATAGATACTGCAGCACACACCACATACCACACCTGCACACTGCAGCACACACCACATACCAGACGTACACACTGCAGCACACACCACATACCACATGTACATACTGCAATCCATACCACATACCACATGTACACACTGCAACCCACACCACATACCACATGTACACACTGCAGCACACACCACATACCACGTTTACACACTGTAATCCACACCACATACCATACCTTCACACTGCAGTACACACCACATACCACATGTACATACTGCAGCACACACCACATACCACATCTGCACACTGCAGCACACAACACATACCACACATACACATTGCAGCACACACCACATACCACACCTGTACACTGCAACCCACACCACATACCATACCTGCACACTGCAGCACATACCATGTAACACATGTATACACTGCAACCCCCACCACATACCACACATACATGTACAAATCGGGTACAACACACCACATACATCCACATACACCACATATACCACAAAACACCATTACACTGCATTACATTACACATCACACACAATACACCATGCACACACTTACACAATACCACATATAACACATGCCACCTACCATATGCACAAACATACTGTAGCATAATACCGCACACATCACCTCACACATACACTATACACCATGCCATACACACACTACAACACACCCAACGCAGCATGTATTTATAACACCACACACACATATAAACACACTACAACACACGGCATGTATACTATACCACACACTAAACAACACGCACCCCCCCATATACCACAATACACACCACATACCACACACACCAGACACACCACACCACACCATGCACACATCCCACTTCATACATTGCCATAAAAATTAAAGGCGGAAAAAACATCAGTTTAACTGACTTGACGTTGCCCAGGAGGTAACCGCTGTACGAAAAGAACAATTCTCGTAGTCATTTAGTTGTTCTCGGGACGGCAGATGCAGATGGTCTTGTGCAGGTTTCAGTAAACAAAATCCAGGGTCTGATAGAGAAGGAGTTTTAGCAAATGAGTCAGGGCTGCACATGGACAGGAACTAGACCCAGCACACACATGACCCCTGCTCCCCAGTCACAGGAGGGGGACAAAACTCCTTGTTCCCTTATGTTTTCACATTAAATCTTCAGATCATCATTTACTGAATAAATAAATACTAATGAAGAATAAGGATCTGTGAGGATGTGGAAAAATTGAAAACGTATGCACTGCTAGTGGGATTTTAAATGAGGTGTCCATTATGGAAGGTAGTATGAGGGTTCCTCAAAACTTAAGCATGGAATTCCAGTGGAATCCAGCAGCCCTACTTTGGGTGTATGTACATAAGAATTGAAAGCAGGTGCCCATAGAGATCCTTTTCATAGCAGCACGCTTCACAATAGCCAAAAGGTGGAAGTGTCCATCAACAGACGGGGGGTGGGAGAAATGTTGTACATATCTTACTATTTTATTCAGCCTCAAGTAAGAAAATTCTGGCACATAGGTGAAACTTGAGGACATTATGCTAAGTGAAACAAGCCATTCACAAAAAGACAAATACCATATGATTCCACTTACATGAGTAGTCAAAACTCAGAAAGTAGAATGTGACTCTGGGGGGAGGGAATGATGAGTCATTAGCCTCTAATGGGTACACAGACTTTCCGTTTTAGATGAGAAGAGTCCTGGGGGGGTGCACGGTGGTGACAGTTGCCCAACATTATGAACTGATTTAATACCACTGAGCTGTAGTTTACAAATGCTTAAGATAGCAAATTTTATCCTGTGTGTATTTTATCACAACAAAAACATGGGAACAGAGGGGTGGAGAAGAACCTACTGGAACAATGAAACTGTCCTCGAAGGCAGGTGCAGTGTGGGCTCAGAAGATGCTCCCACCCAAGCACACAAGGGAATGTGGCCCATGAGACCATCCTCAAAGGCTGGCGCGGTGTGGGCTCACAAGACGCTCCCACCCGGAGCAGATGGAGGAACGTGGCCCATGAGACCATCCTCAAAGGCAGGTGCGGTGTGGGCTCACAAGATGCTCCTACCTGGAGCAGACGGAGGAACGTGGCTCTGAGAGGGAGCCCTTCCAGGTTCAAGGACCCTGGGAGCCGGAATAAAACTCAGGGAGAGTCAAGGCAGAGAGTTTGGGAGGAAAGAACGTGATCACCAGCACCAGATGCTGCAGGGACAAGAAGCAGAAGGGCGGAACTGGACCCGGTGTCTGCAGCAGTTGGGAGGCGCCCTTGGCCTGCACAGGTGCCAGAGGAGACGGGTATGACAGATTTTAGCAGACTGGGGGTTACAGTGAGGGAAGTAGAGGTATTCTGAGAGGAGAGGGAGTAAAACTTTGAAACAGCAGATGAAGTGCTCCGGAGAGAGAGGGTGGAGCGGGAGGGAGAAGAGAGAGAGATAGGAAGGGGGGGAGGAGAAGGAGTTGTGAGACAGATGAGACAAATAGGAGCTATATTTTAAAAGAATTGATAAACCTTTGTGCTTTTGCAGCCACAAGAGTCCCTACACACAGTGGAAACTCAGCAAATGAGAAGGGTTATCAATTAGCTGGCATGTAATATTCACTGAATTAATGGAAGCTCTTTGTGGGTCGTAGTTATCACCATTTTCCTTTGATGCAGTCAGCTCGCATGGATGGCTTTTTAAACAACTAATGTGATTTTAAGATTCTAGGTATCATTTGTAAATCACCCCTCTGAAGTTGGTACATAGGGACCCTTCAGTTAGAGTGTGTTATGACATTAAAAATTTAGAACTTTTTATTCCGAGGATTTATTTTGACAATACAACCTTAATAATGTTAAGTATATTTATATTAAAAGCAAAATAGGAAAATTACGAAGGAAAGAAAATTTTCACTAGTCTAGGTGTTCCCAAGAAAGTTTCCCAGGGTACAGAAGGCTGCAGGTCACCTCTGAGTGTGTGGCACGCCCTGCCAGAAGTCTGGGGGGTGTCATCACAAATGCACACTTCCTTCATCTTCTATTCATTACATACTGAGGAGAGACCCAGTGGGGAGGGGGGAGTCCAAGAGAAAACTCCTGCTTTGGTTGCCACCTGGACTCGCCAGGGGTCTTGTCATCAACTCTGTTTTCTGATCACATCTGCGCTGCTGTCCATGGTCCATCCTGACCCCGAGGTGCTGTCCAGAGCCTTCTGAATAAGCACAGCTCCTTGTGTTCTTCTGGGGGTTA
Organism: Loris lydekkerianus; assembly: GCA_963574355.1. NCBI lineage: Eukaryota > Metazoa > Chordata > Mammalia > Primates > Lorisidae > Loris > Loris lydekkerianus. The sequence continues at coordinate 26,368 of CAUYPK010062446.1, read as the reverse complement.
ATAACACTCCTCCCTCCCCATCACCATCAGGGACCATAGTATGCTCAGGCAGATATGGGGACAGAATTGCAGACACCAAAGAGCTTACGACATCTTTCAGTCGCCCTCCTGTCTGCTAATTATGTTCCTTGCTTAATGTCACCTTCACGGAAGCCTTCCCTGATGACATTGGTCCCCCCACCCCCTTCCCTCTCCTGCTCAGGGCTCACCCCTCCCTAGACCTTACTCTTGTCTGTTGTTTGCACTTGTTTACACCTTGGCTGAAGGTGTCACTAGTTTGTACCCTCTGAGGATCAGGACTGTTGTATGAGTCTGCCACCCAACACCAAAGGTGCGTTCACACACTATGGCTTAAATGACTGAATAGTGAGTTATTTCCCCCAGAGAATGTATTTCTCCCAGAAATGACAATATATTCATTTCCTGCATTTCACTGGCATGCTTTCCTGCGCAACACACATGGACTGTTGGATTGCAACTCCGGAGCATCCAGGTCTATCGGTTATGATTTTATGCTGGTGCATGAGGAGGTGTGGGTGACTCATCTCCCTGTCTCAACGTCCTCGGCGATCTGGTTTAGTTGGCCACAGATGTGGGATAAACAGTTTAGTCCTAATCCCTGGCTAAGTATTTTATGCTCAATAATTCATATAAAAAGTAAGGACATTTCCTCACTACAAGTAACATAAGGAGTTGAAAAATAAAGATACGGTGCTTTTACAGAGCAGGGTTGACCGTGGAAGTGATATTCTTTGACTACGTAAATGGATATTCCTGTTAGGTCCTTCCTTCAAAGCTGAGTTCTCAAACCCTAAAATCCTGAGGAAATGATGGCGTCATCAATCTGATGCGAGACCATGGGAGGCACAGGTGCCTTGCAGAATCCTCTGACTTCTTCACAACTTACATTCCACATATGGGTCATTATGATAGAAGTTTCTAGAAAGGGAAAAGGAGACAAATAATTTTATATTTCAACTCTGGGAAAATCAAACTTGCTGATTTCCTTGGTTTGAGTGGTCTCAAAGCCCTGAAGAAATACAAAAGGAAGGAGTTTACTGAAATTATTGTGGAGAGGGCAAAGGTCAAATTGATGGGAACAGACAAGATTGTTACCAGTTACGCTGGTGTGTTTGGCTACCCTGGTATCTTCAACTGTGCCTCTGATGACAGCGTTTTAGTCTCCATTTTTCTTTTCTTCACACAGTTTCATTGAGCATTTCATGGAAAATTAAAAACTATGTGGAAGAATGATTTCTTCAGGAGAATGTTCCTTGGACAAGGGAGTGTGGGGCAGAAGGGCAGAAGTATGTCTGCTGCTATTGTTCACATTTAGAAAAATAGCACTTCTATTTAGGGATGATAAAGACAGATAGATAAATAACACGCATTCCTTTTTCCCCACAGGAAACTCTGCCAGACACCAGATGTAAAAGACACAACTCTTCCTCCTCATTTTTTCTCGTCTAACATCACTGCCCAGACTAATACAGAATGCGTGAAAAAAAAAAAAAAATTGTACAAAGTCAATTCTCCAGTACCTACAGAAACTCTGCTAGGAAGATAATTTTCCAGCACTTTCATGTGATAAGTTGTTAATAATATGTAGATTAAACGTCCTTATGAAAAATAATTTGTATGCACACACAGCAGAAAGGAGAAATTTCATTTTAAGTCAGGGTCCAAAATGTCCACAGTGTCCTGGCCTTGTTTGTAGTGCGTTCTTTTCCATCTCAAGGTCAGCCCTGGAGAGGATCATTTGAAAACCCTGTGATGAACTTGAGATGCTGGTGGCATTACACCTTCACCAAAGGTTAAAGGTTTCAGAAGAGCTAAACTTCTTCTGCACTCCCACCTCCATGGGAAAGCACTTCTAAATGTTAATGTTTCACTTAACCTTGCCAGCCTGACCTTGAGGTAGGAGGCTGGCAGCTCTCGGGAAAGTGATTCTCTCCATAAATTTGCCCCGAGTCTCGGTCATGCTAGAAGGCTACTTTTGTGGGTCTCACGCAGAGGAAGGGGAATCACTGATTTATGTTTATTGGACATTTGCTAGTGTGCTATTATAATTTACCAGCTGGACACTTGCTATCGGTATTTTAATTCTTTCTAGAATGCAGTAAAAAGTTTGGAGTTTCTTAAAGCTGCACATGTGCACAGGCATTTTTTTTTTCTTTTTGAGCATATTCATTAGCTAAATGGTTTTTTTTTTACTTTTTTGTTATTACAAAAATAATATTTGTATGCACATAGAAAACACATTTAAACAGAACAAAAATTTTATAACAAAATATGAATCTTTCTATTCTTCATCCTCAGTCCATTGTTCAGAGGTAACCATTACCAAGAGTTCTTTGTGTATCTTTGGAAAATTCCAATGTATAACAAATACCTATTTATTTATCTAACACACACACATACATTTTTCACAGAGATGGGAGCATGTGTGTGCTTGCAAATCCTTAGCAATTTCTGGGTCATCCTAACCACTCAGCACACACGAATTCACTTCATTTTCTTTAATAGTTCTGAAATTTTTATTGCATGGGAGTATTTTAAATTATTGACTATTATAACTACAGATAGATGTTCTAGTTCCAACTTGTACAATCAACGTTTTAGGGAAGCCTCCTGCTGACAGCCAACTCTGTGTCTCTGTGGCTGTATATTATTTTATTTCAGAATAGTAAGGGTTATACATGTTTTGTGTACATACTTTGTTTTTGTCCAGATTGACTCAAAGTTACAAGTGTGCCTTTCACCCAGATGGTGTGCACTGCACCCAATGGGTGGTGAATTCACCCCTCCCCTCCTCACCCCAGTTGCTTTTCACTGAGATTCACTTCCATGTATGTGCTTAAGCTCTGATGGATTAGCTCCAGTTTGCTATTGAGCGTATGTGTTTGTTTTTCCATTCCTATGATGCTTCACTTAAAAGAATCCTTTCCAGTTTCATCCAAGTTGTGACATAAGTTACTACACTGCTACTTTTTTAATAGCTGAGCAGCACTCAGTGTGCACAGACCACATTTTATTAATCCACTCATGTATTGGTGGGCTGGATTGTTCCCTTATCTTTGTTACTGTGAATTGTGCTGGTATAAACATTTAAGTCCAAGTGTCCTTTTTATAAAATGACCTTTTTTCTTTTGGGTATATACAGCAGTGGGATTGCTGATCAGATGGTAGGTAGGTCTACTTTAAGTTCTTTGAGGAACCTCCATACAGTTTTCAGAGAGGCTGCACTAATCTGCATTCCCACCGCAGTGCATGAGCGTTCCATTCTCTTCACATCTGTGCCAACGCCTGTTGTTCTGGGGCTTTTTAATACGAGCCATTCTCTTTGGAGTTAGGTAATAGCTCATTGTAATTTTGATTTGCATTTCCCTGATGATTAGAGACATTGAGTATTGTGTCATGAGTTTGTTGGCCATTAGTATATCTTATTGGAAAAGTTTCTGTTTATATCTTTTGCCCACTTTTTAATGGGGTTGTTTGGTTGTTTCTTGATAATTTGTTTGAGTTCTTTGTAGATTCTGGTTATCAGTCCTTTATCAGATGTGTACCTTGCAAACATTTTCTCCCATTGTGTGGGTTATCAATTTGCTCTTTTGATTGTGTCCTTGGCTGTGCAGAAGCTTTTTGATTTGATCAGGTCCCATTTATTTATTTTGGTTGTTGCTGTCATTGCTTTGGGGGTCTTCGTCATGAATTCTTTGCCTAGGCCAATATCTGTAAGAGTTCTCCAGCATTTTCTCCTAGAATTCTTATAGTTCCATGCCTTAAGTTTAAGTCCTTTTATCCACTATAAGTTAATTTTGTGAATGGTGAGAAGTGTGGATCCTGTTTCAGTCTTTTACACCTTGCTACCCAGTTTTCCTAGCACCATTTATTGAATAGGGATTCTTTCCCCTGAGTACATGTTTTTATTTGTTTTGTCAAAAATCAGATGGAAGTGTGAGGATGATTTCTTTTCTGGGCTCTTGGTTCTGATCCATAGTTCTGTCTTTGGGTTTATAATGGAGACCATGCTGTTTTGGTTACTATAGCCTTGTAGGATAGCTGGAATTCTGGTAGAGTGATACCTCCTGCTTTGTTCTTATTATCTAATGTTTCCTTAGCTATCCAGGGTATTTTCTGGTTCCATACGGAGCATAGAACTATTTTTTCTAGATCTGCAAAAAATGGCATTGCTATTTTAATGGGAATTGCATCGAATCTGTAAATCACTTTGGGTAGTGTAGCCATTTTAACAATGTTGATTTTGGTAATCCATGAGGATGGTATATTTTTCCATCTGTTTACATCCTCTGCAATTTTTTCCACAGTATTTCACAATTCCCCCTATGAATATGATTTTAATATTGGTTTCATGAACCTCCCTCTGCTCAGAATCAAGGGTCGATTTTCATATTATGAGGTTTTTTGGCAAGGGAAAAACCTAAGATTGTTTTTATTTTAATTATTTTACCCACTTAGCACTAGATAAAATCATAACAAATACATGATTATGAGCAGCAGGCTGGAAATTAAGAAAGACTAGATCAGTAAGTTATAATTTAGTGAGATAAGTATGCTGCTGTTACAGGATTAAATTTATCCTCATTTCTTGGCTTTTGTTTTTCTTTATCTGTCTTTTCATTCTGAGCCATAATAGACTGGAAAACTGCTGGCTTATTCTCTGGAGTTACTGTTTTTTAGTTCAATTTGCTTTTTTTCATCTGAGCTAGTCTGTCAAAATGGGGTGAACTAGGGGTGCAAAGCCAGCAGCTGTGGGGCCAGATGCAGGAGACAAGGAGGCTAATTCCAAATGGCCCATGTCAGGACTCCAGCCAAGGAGGATGGAGCAGGAGCCAAGTGCTCTGGGCCTTGGGTGTGCAGTCCACTAGAAGGCTGAAGTTCCAGGGGAAGACATCCTAGAATCACATATGGGGACTCAGTCTGCAAGGTGATTCCAGAACCAGGTTGCTCTTGGGAACAGAGGTCCTCCTGGGCTCAGGAGTAGGCAGGGCTGGGCTGTAGGTTGAAGGCCTTCTTAATGACAGCAGGAGAGTTGTAGTAGTTGCTACTTTGCTTTTCTCCCAACAGCCTGTAGTTTCTGCCCTGGAGTGCTTTACCCTGGTGTTTCATGGCCATGTCTTTGCTCTGCCAGACTATTCAAGATCAAATTAATTTATGATACTGTTCTCCCTTTGGCTCGGATTCCAGAGATGCATAAATACCCTCTATGGTCTCTGAAAAAGCATAATTAAATATCTGAAAGGAGACACAAACCACCGATGAACGTGGTCGCCTTTACACCTTTCAGGAGAGGAGTTATGGGGGGCGAGGGGGGGCGAGGAGTGTGGGACAGACACCTCCTTCTCTGTGAACACCCTTTATTCCACATGAATGTTGCACCTGATCAAAAAACACTAGAAAATGATCGACTCCGTCATTCCTAGTTCTCTTGACATGGGTTTCTCTGGAGAGAAAAGTGTTCTACTGTCAAAAAATAAAGAACTAGATCTCCCACAAAAAGTATGATGTCTTTGAGCGGAAGGAAAAAAAGGTAGGTGAAAAGGGCCGGCAGCTAAATCCCAGGCATCCTCTCGTCTCCCCGGTGCCTCTCTGTTTGGGTCTCTTCTTTCCTTAGCGTATTCTCTGCTGTTGCCCCCCATCATTTCACCATCTATTTTGGCCACCAAGAAGTTTTGTGGAATGTCTTGCAGGTCATGGGAGAGGTTGAGGGTTGGGTTTTGAGGCCTAAATCCCCTCACTTACGACTTCCCCAATGAACCAGAAAGTAGTGCTTTATTAAGCTGGGCAAACACTGATGTTCAACCTCTCCAGCCTGTTAACTCTGGTAAATACTAGATTAAAGAAAGCGGTTCAGGCCAAATATCCAGGGCATATGTGCTTTCTCTACCCCTGAACATATAGGAAGGAAAATCTCCCCCTGACAGTGGAGAAGGGGCCACTGTGCCTACTCTAGGAAGCACAGCCCTTCACTGGTCACTTACAAAGTGGGACCAGGTGAAATATTAATTTCAAGCCAATCAGATCAGCTACCCCGTTCCCTGGTTCTCAAGCAGAGTGGATAGAAGCATGTGAAGTTTGATCCTTTCTACATGCAAAAGTGTAAGTCTATGTGTTCATCAAAGCATAAATAAAGGCAACTATCTTGAACTGAAGGGGGAAAAAACATGCTTCAAAAGCACTCACAATTCTAATCCCAAGAGCCATTTCTGAAATAGAATCTGAAATGGTTAGACTCTGATTGACTAAATGTAGGGAAGGAAAGGCAATGAGTTTGTCTATTGTCTAGAGCTGGTTTGGATAATCTGGTGGCTGCTGGATAATCATGGTGGAAACATACTTGGTGGAGAGAGAGGCAGAAGAAAGAAAGAGGAAGGGTGGGGGGAGAGTAGACACGTGAACCCCGAGGTCCGTAGTCCATGTTGAGCTTTTCTGACTTTTGGCAGTGATAGAGATGGAAAACTCAAGAGAGGCAGATGGAATTAACTACGGAGAGAAGAGAGGGAGAGAATGTCCAAGACCCAACACCACCTCCCTTCTGTGGACTGATGTCTAATGAGAAGACACACAAAGTCTCCCAGTTGAGATGGGAAAAGTGGCAAGAACCTGGCCTCATGTGATTGCAGGTCTGGGCAGGTGGTGTGGCTGAACCTGTGAGCATCTCCATCCTGGGTGGTCATCTTCATCTTAGTGACAGCATCTTAGTAGAGCGGTGAAGAGTGAGGGGAACGCTGCCAGTTAGCCAGGTCGTGATCTAAGGAAAGGATTCTAAGAAGGCCAGAGGGATCAACCCATCAGTTGAAAGGCCAGGTTCAAGAAAGGTACCAAAAGGTCTTTGGATTTTTCCATTGGTCGCCACTGATCTTAGGAAATCTGTTTTAGGAGACTGGAGGGGGTGGGAGCAGGAGCGTAGAGGGGATTTTCGGTGATGGATGGAAAGGGCATAGGGTTGCATAAGCACAGTCAGGACGGCTCATCAGGAAGAAATAATAATCTCCAGGGACTGTCATTACACCAACAAAAGCAGCAATGAACCAAGAGCACTTTTCAGAGCTCACCCAGAGGACAGCGCCACAGAAAGCCAATTGTTGCCTTAAAAAGGAAGAGTCATCCTGAATGACCACAGGTTAGAGAAGGGAGACCTGGCGATGTACCCTGTCCTCCTCTGCCATGTGGAAAAGAGCTGATGGGGCTTGATAAGAGCACAAAAGCACGACTGTTTCCATCTCTCTTGGGTCCAGACAACTGGGTTTTAATTAAATGAAAATAATAGGCACCCAGTTCACCTGCCTCGGAGGAGGGAGAAGGGGAGAAGAAAATAATCCAAGTTTCCATCAAATGCTTTTTGGTTCATGAGGCAGCTCTCTAATCACCTGATATTTATTGTCACTAGTTTTTTTTTTTGTTGTTGTTGTTCACTGTAGCTATTAGAGTAGAAATTTAATTACAGTGATTGAATTATTAAAGGAATCAGAAATAAATTCTGCATACCAAGCTTTTCTTCCCTCTCAACTGAAAAGATGCTGGCATTGATCTAAAGGCCTCTCTGCTGTCTGTGTATGCTTGAGTCCTGAGTTGCAACAGAGCTTTCCAACAATCTTATATAAGAATTCTACCTGAAAATAATATTTATAAGAAAGATCATAGCTTCTAAATTTTCATATCTCAGGCATATGACAGAGATTGATAACTATTGAAGACTTGAATGAAGAAAAATTATTTTTCCTTTATTTTTTTAATTGTTTAATTTTTCTTTTTTATTAAGTCATTTGTACATAGATCATAAATGCATTTATGCCATTATGGGATTTGATGTGTTATTATTTGTACAAATTGGTCTGCTCACATCCTACTAATCAACATAGCCTTCACCTCATTTACCCAATTACAGCATTAAGATATTTGTGATCTACACCTGATAGATCCAACTTGTACTTGCATTGTGCTCCGTAGGTGTGGTCCCCCTACTAACCCTCCCTCTATCAACCCACCCTCTTCCCTTCCCCTCATCCTCCCCTTCCCTCCTTCATCCTAGGCTATAGTTGTGTTTCATTTTTCATATGCAAGTGTGAGTGATTATAAATTGGTTTCACAGTAGTACTGAGTACATTGGATTTTTTTTCCATTCCTGAGATACTTTACTAAGAAGAATATTTTCCAGCTCCATCCATGTAAACATAAAAGAGGTAAAGTCTCAATTTTTTTAAATGCTGCATAGTATTCCATGCTGTACATATACCACAATTTGTTAATCCATTCATGGGTCGATGGGCACTTGGGCTTCTTCCATGACTTGGCAATTATGAATTGAGCTGCAATGAAAAATCTGGTGCAAATATCTTTATTGTCAAATGATTTTTGGTCCTTTGGATATACACCTAGAAGAGGAATTGCAGGATCAAATGGTAGGTCTACATTTAGATCCTTGAGTGTTCTCCAAACTTCCTTCCAAAAGGAACAAATTAGCTTGCTCTTTTTTTTTTTCTTGCCAAAAATAGCAACAAAAATATAAAATACTAGTAGTAGTGATTGTCGGAAAAATAAAAACCTGAATTGTTTCAGCCCTGTTGCTTAGCAAAATCAAAAATGAGTCACCTTGACTCTTTTTTCTCATTAGAATCATGAACTTGAGGCTGGGTGTGTTGACTCAGGCCTCAATCCTAACTCTGGGAGGCTGAGGCCAGTAGACTGCTGAGCTCAGGAGTTTGAGACCAGCCTGAGCAAGAGGGAGACCCCATCTCTAAAAACAGCCGATTGTTGTTGGGGACCCGGGGCTTTAGGCCCAGCTACTCAGGAGGCTGAGGAAAGAGGATCATTTCAGCCCAAGAGTTTGAGGTTGCTGTGAGCTATAACGCCACAGCACTCAATCCCAGGACGACTGAGTGAGACTCTGTCTAAAATAAATAAGATAAGATAAGATAAATAAAATAAAAGAAAATAAAACAAAACACAACACAATAAAAATAAAACCAAGAGCTTGAATGGACAATAGCGGAGTGGATCTTTTCTTATTTCTAGTCTTAGTACCACTTGAATGAAGCAGGAGGCTGCAGCCAACACTGATCGCCATTTGTCTCCCCCCCCCAATCCACAGAGCTCTACTGGGCGCCCCCGTCGCAGTGGCTGACTCTTGTCCTGCGGTGGACACAGCCGCTGGGCGGTGGAGAGGCTGAGGCTCTCTGGCGCACCCTGGGGCCTCGGAGAGTGTTGGTGTGGCCTCAGCTGAACGGCCTCTCCCACAGACACGGACTTGGGGCCCCGACCCCCAACTGGGCGGTTGCAGGCCTGGGCGCTGCCTCTGTCCCGTCCGCCTCCTTCGTTCTTGGTTTCTGCCCATGTCACATGCAAAAATTGGTTTCTTCCCATCTCGAATTTCAGCTGCGTGCTCCCCCCCCCACCTTCATCAATTTGTGAGTCTTTGAACAGCTTCCTGGTAAAGTGCGTCCTGCTCCGCTAGGCTCGGGGATCCCTCTCCTGGCAAGTAACCCCTGCCCCCGCCCCGCATCCCCGCGCCCCCTGTTCCCCAGGACTCTCACAGACGAGCCCCTAATTGGTGCGCCCAAGCTCTGAGCCCTAGACAGAGCACCCGTGGGCACTTGCCACCTTCCCAGTTTAACCAGCGGGGAGCTGAGAGAGCTAGTCCTCCATCTCCGCAGAGAGCACACGGTTAGGGCGTCACTTATCCGTTGGTTCATTCCCTAAGGATGGAACGTGCCCCTGCGCCCCGGAGGCCGCGCGGCTGCGGAGACGGCCGCCTGTGACCCGGGACGCTCGGTAGAGGGCGCGCGTGCACCGCCGCAGCCCCCGTGGGCCGGGAGCCGAGCCCCGCCTGCCGCAGCGGCTTCCGGTCAGAAGGGCAGCTCGGCCCGCACTCGCGCGCCCCGCGGGCACGCGCGCCCGTGCCCTGATCTGCGCCCTGGTCCACGTCAAGCGTGGACAGGATGCTTTGCTTTACGCATTATGTCATTAACCGCACCAAGGGGAAGGTGGTAGTGCCATGTTTCGCTGTATTCACTAAATCCACTCAAAAGTTACTTTAATTAATGGCGTATTTCCTACATAAAAGAACATTGTAGGAGACAATTTCAAAATCACTGCCGAGCCATCATATTCTATTTAGTTGAAATGATTGAGTTCCTCTCTGGTGTAAAAAGTCACCTGACCCAGGAAAGAAGGAAGGGGAGGATCTGGAGGGCTGCTGCGGGTACGCCCGTGCCTGCCATTCTTTGAGAAATGTCTTGTTCTAATTAATTAAAATGAAGAAAGGGGCACAATGTAGCCAGTATCATCCACTCACTGGAATTTAGCCGTGATGTATGTCCGTGAAGAAATGCTCAATGTAGGCCTTGCTTGACAATTCCAGCGCTTTTCGACTGAAATTCATATTTGAAGCAAAGTCAACTGAATGATATTTTTTTGTATGCATTAGAAGTTAAATCATCAACTGTAAAATCAACTTATCACCTGGTGAGTGAAATTAGAATGTAGAGCACTTGCTATTCAATTATGGTGAGTTGCTGTTAAATGGCTCCATTCTGGAAGGGTCTGTTAGCGTCCATTAATCTGCTTTCTCTACTGGTCAGCAGACAGCCCTTTATTGCTAAACACCATCATGGGGGTGCAAAATGGGAGACTTCAATCAAAACTACTGAGGCACAGCTAGTAATTATTACAGCACCAAGAAAACACATTGGCTGCTTTGCTAAAATATTCTCTCCTACTATTTTTAAAATAAAAGCAAGCCCTAACTAGGGAGAAAAGCAACAGACGCAAAGGAGCTCCACATTAAGTTTTTTCCTGTGGGAACCAGATGAAGAGGGTTCTATTCCCATGTGTCCCCCTCCAAATGCTCATGTCCCAGGCTACTAATCAAAGTGTCTCATCTTGGGTTGGCACCCAGCCTCAGCCTTACTTGCGGCAGAGAAGGAGAAACAGTCTCATGAGAAGGTGGCTATCCAGAGGGCAGGCCTCAACGAGAGCCAAGAAAATCACTGCAAAAACTCAAAATTCATCCTGTCTCCCCAGGCTCCTATTAACTGAGATGGCATTATTGTGAATTATGGACAGATCAGGTATTTTTGCTTACTCACTGTCAGTTGCCTTTCCAGTAACAGACCCCCAATTCTTCTTTGAGGACCACCTTTCCCCATTTTCACCCCTGAGCCCCGTCACTCAGTGTGATCCATCCTCCTGGACAGTAGTGATCCGTGCCAAAGGGATGTGCACTCCACAAATTTGCTGGCTTTATTGGGGAAGACATACCTTTTCCCCCTCTAAGATCTAAACCATGGATACGAGTCCAAGGCTGCCCAGTAGGGAAAACAATCAACATCGAGGAAAATAGAGGGAAGGTGGAGAGAGACACTGGTCTGAAGACTTGAGTTCCTGGGTTTAGCTATGCCTGAAGAGAACCCTTATTCTGAATTTTTCAATGACATGAGAGAATATACAGTAGAACCTCTGTAAGTTGACCACCCAAGGGACTCTAACAACTGGCTAACATATGGAGGTGGGCCACATAAGGAACCAGGTCTGCTGTACTGACACATACCTGGAATGCATGTCCCATCTATGAAAATTAGGTCAACATGAGGCGGTGGCCAACTATGGAGGTTCTGCTATATTCCATTTCCGTCCAACTCTATATGTGTTGAATATCTATCCCTTGCAACTGAATTCAGTTTGCCTGTTTTTGTCCCCATGGAACTTGGTCTCATCTGAGAGGAGTGGACAGAATGATCCCCAGGGTCCTTTCCAACCTGACTTTCCGTTCCAGTCCCTGGACCCACTGTGGAGGGTGGATGACCTCAATGGCCTCTGCTGCCAGGGGAATTCTACAGATGGGGTCTTCTTATATGCTTCCGTACAATGCTCTGACATATTTTACCATAGCATGAGACAGGAAGGTGATAACACTTGTATAAAATCTTGGTTTTTATGCATCATTAACATTTTCATTGCCTCCCCTTGACCCGATTTCCATCGTTTCTATCTGGTGAGCAGAGCTGCGGAGATGGGCTTGCCTACTCTGCAGCCGGCTGCCTCTCCCCAGGGCAGCTCTAGCTGACCCGTGCATCATCCGTAAGGCACTCTCAGCTGCAGATAACACGGACATTATACCTCTTTACAAGCCAGAATTGGGGGCACAGGAGGCCGAACCTAGGGAATGTCAGTATTTGTAATCCAGTGCGCCACCAGCGCCAAGCTAAGGACATTTTGCCTCAGCTCCTAAAGGCGTCTCGAGCCCCAGGAGCTGCCACCCGCCGGCAGGTGGTTCTCGGCGCCCAAAGTGGGGTGGCAGGGGATGCTCTCCCAAGGTGCTGACCCTGCCCTGGTGGTCAGCAGACTGTGTGACCAGGCACGTACTAGGTTGATTACCCCATCACAGCCTAGGATACTCCTGTCTCCGCCGCCGCCACAGAACAGGGAGTGTGGCTTCCAGGGTGGCCTGGCCACAGCCCCGGCTCCCGAGCACTGCGCTGGCCGGCGGAGCCCCAGGCGCTCCGGCAGGACACCCGGGCACCACCTGGGGAGCCAGGCCTCGGGTACGGCGAGGGCGCTAGGGTGGGTGGGAACGCGCCTCGGGTGGCGGTTCGCCGAGGCCCGGTCCCTTCCCACCGCCCTGCCTCCCGGCGGCGCTCCCGTCCTCACCCCGGCGCTGCCCTTCCCCGGCCCGCCCCTGGCTCGGGGCTGCGCCAGCGCGGGCAGAGCGGGGACCCACTCCCCGGAGCAGGCTGTGCCGCCCGGGGCAGCGGGCAGGCAGGTAGGGCGCGGGCTTGGCTCGGGCGGGGGTTCCGGGAGCCCGGAGCTATTTTTGTAGGGCGCGTCAGCCGGCGGGGGAAGAAGCGCCGGCTCCGGGCCATTGTCTCGGCGCCGCGCGGGGCGGGGTGGCTGCGGACGGCGGGCGCGGACGCTCTGAAGCGCGCGAAAACGGCCGGCGGGGCGGGGACGCCGCGACTGACCCCCGGCCGCGGGAGAGGCGGGGCCGGGGGCGGGGCGGGGCCGGGGGCGGGGCGGGGCGGGGCTCGGCGCCCTCCGGCCGCTGCAGGCTGGCGGCGGCGGCGGTGGCGGCGCGGGGACTGCGGGGACAGAGCGGCGGCCGCGCCAGCAGCGACGCTCGGGGAAGCCCGCGCCCCGCCTGCGCCTCCAACGCGCGCCCCGCCTGCGCCTCCAACGCGCGCCCCAGCAGTGGGAGCGGCCGCGCGGCGCCGCCCCAGGCCACCGGCCAGCGCTGGGCGCCGCGAGCTCCGAGCCGGCCGGCCGCTGAGAGCCCCGGGCCTGCGGAGGGCGCCGGGCGCGAGCATCCTGCGCCGCGGCATCCGAGGCTGCTTGGCGGGAGACAAAGCCGCCGAGAGACGCGCGATGCCCGCCGCGCGCAATCCCGGCCCGCGAGGGCGGGGAGCCCGCGGCGTCTGAGCGCGCCGAGCCGTGCGCCCCGGGGACGCGGCGGCCCGGGCGGTGCGGGCGGCGGGCGGGGCCCAGGTGCGCCTGGCCGCGTCGGGCCCGTGACTGCTGGGGGGCGGCGCCCTCCCGCCGCAGCCGCAGTGGCCGGCGCCGCAGCGAGGAGCCATGGGCAACATCTCCTCCAACATCTCGGCCTTCCAGTCCCTGCACATCGTCATGCTGGGCTTGGACTCTGCCGGCAAGACCACAGTGCTCTACCGGCTCAAGTTCAACGAATTCGTGAACACGGTGCCCACCATCGGCTTCAACACGGAGAAGATCAAGCTGAGCAACGGCACGGCCAAGGGCATCAGCTGCCACTTCTGGGACGTGGGCGGCCAGGAGAAGCTGCGGCCGCTGTGGAAGTCCTACAGCCGCTGCACGGACGGCATCATCTACGTGGTGGACTCGGTGGACGTGGACCGGCTGGAGGAGGCCAAGACGGAGCTGCACAAGGTGACCAAGTTCGCCGAGAACCAGGGCACGCCGCTGCTGGTCATCGCCAACAAGCAGGACCTGCCCAAGTCGCTGCCGGTGGCCGAGATCGAGAAACAGCTGGCGCTGCACGAGCTCGTCCCGGCCACCACCTACCACGTCCAGCCAGCGTGCGCCATCATTGGCGAGGGCCTCACCGAGGGTATGGACAAGCTCTATGAGATGATCCTGAAACGCAGGAAGTCCCTGAAGCAGAAGAAGAAGCGGTAATGCTCCCTGGAGCGGCAGTGGGGAGGAGGGAGCGGGCGAGTGAGCCGAGAATGAATGAATGGAAGGGTGGATGGATGGATGGATACACGGACGCGCGGGAGAACCGCGCGGGCGAACAAAGACAGCGAACCAAAGCGATGCTTCGAATTTTTAAAACCGAATCTCCGCACCCAAATGCGGGACTGGTGACTTCACCCGGGTGTGAGGCTGGCTGACCGGCCTGCTCTCGACCTGCCCCCACCCCCAGCTCAGAGGACCTTTTGTCTGAACGCTGAAGCTGCGGATGGTATGGGGCCGTGGCCGCGGTGGGGAGTGTAAGTGCAGGTCGGGCTCTCCGTCCACCCGGCCCCAGGTGGAAAGCTCAGATGTCCCAGAGACAAAAGCGATTTCTTCCTGCTCCTGCAGGGCCCGAAGTTCCGACCGCCCCACCCCCGCTGGGGGATTGCACCTGTGAGTGCCCTGAGGTATGCATTCCTGGACCCTGAGCGTACCCACTGGGGGGGCTTGCTGGCGGTGGGGGCTCCGGGAGAACACCGCTCCTTGTTTTGTGGGGCTGTGGAAGCTGAATAATTTTATGTCACAGGGCAGGCCCCTGTTGAAATTTCGTTTGTCCTGTTCTGGGCCCAAACGCGGTGGTGGTTTGGGCCGTCAGAGGACTGCTGGGACAACGCAGCAGCCAGGGGGTACCGGGCGCTGCGCTGGCCTTGGCTGGGAATGGCTGCGAAGATTCCCCTATCCTGGTGCTTTGTGGTGGCTACAGAAGACCAGTTTTGTTGAGAACTGCTTCCAGCCTGGAATCCGACATCTTCCAGTTGGTTTGGACTGTGTCCATGTGTAGGTCATTATCACACAAAGAGACCAATAAAAATTAAAAAAACAAAAACTATTGGAGGTGGTGGCAAATGATACACTTAACTGTTTGCAGGATAGTTAAAGGTGTTTAAAGGGTAAGGCTCTTGGCGTACATTCTGGATGGAATGTGTGTGTGCCTGTGTGGGTACAGGGACCTCCCTGTGTACTGTGTAAACAGCATAAACACCTAGACCCATATGTGTGGAATTTTAAATTCTCGTAGCCTATTGATTGGGTTAGTGAGCACACCAGCTGCAGATGTGTGCTGAATTGCAAGATGACTTTTTTTTTTTTTTTTTTTTTGCAAGGGGTGTCTTTTGCAATGCTAACTGCCTGATGATGGGTTTTCAGACATGTTTAAGGAAAAAAAAAAAAAAAACTTTGACAAATGAATACTCATCTTAGAAATACTCACCTTAGGAAGAAAGACTTTGCTCTGCCCTTTATGGCAAGTGGCGACTTGTTCAGAATTCTAATTTGGTTCATTGTGGTCTATCTGGTTTAAGTATTTCATTAAAAATGTCTCCTTAGAGTATTTGATGTCATGCACCAAAAATTAAAACCCCACCTTGTTGCAAAAGCCAACCTCGTTGTATGGATTTAAAAGGGAAGGAAAAACACAAGGATGGAGTCCTTCTGAATTCATTCTTGTGGGAACTGGCCTTCCTAGCCAGCCAGCACTTTGGCAAATGCAAACAGCAGTGAGTGCTTGAGATAAAGGAAAGCATATGAGGTAATGGTCACTGGAACTCAGGCACTTTACAGTTTACTCGAAAAGAGGCTTTGGAAAATAGATAAAGTGAAAGAAGAATAAATACATATTTTTAATAATGTAATTTAAAAATCCTTTATAATCAGGACTGAGTCTTGGTTTGCAGAAGCTGTCCTTTACACAGCAACACAGTATCAAAAGGGAAACTTAAAACTTACTGTTTGATTTTTGTTTTTCCTCTTAGAATCCATGTTTTCGGGTAGAATTATGATTTCCCCCTGCTGTTATACATTTCTTTACAAAGGAGACCCATAGAAATTGGGCATGATCATGCTTGAGCATGTGGTTCAGTCAAATGATAAGTCTAAACCTATTGTCCATTACATTCTGAAATTAAATTTAAGAACCAGAGGCAGAAATTCTGGCTTCCTGCTTGAAACCCAATGCTTGTATGAAATTTTGTAAAAGGAGAAACCTGGCAGCCCATCTACTTTTTCTCTTCTGTCAGTAGATTTGGTACCCCTCCAATGCTGGTCTTTTTGTAGAAACTCAGTAGAGAAAGTATAGCTAAGCAATGTTGAAAGCCTGCAAGATTTCAGTTTACATATCGACAGCCTATTCACTGATTTCTAAATGGGCTGGTCCCATCATCTGAAGATTCTGTATAGAATTATTAAAAACAAATCCATCTTTCTTTATTTTCTTCACATGCGACAATTTCTTAAGCACTTTGACATTTTGGTAGTTCCACACTATTGAAAGAATAATATATTTATTTTGAGACATTGCAGATGCCAAATACTGTAACCTCCTTATGCTAACAATACTTAGGTTCCAGATCACTGTTCAAATCCTGTCATGCTTTAAAAATGATGCAAGATGATTTTGGTTTTTTTTTTGCATTATCAATACTTAAGGGTACAATCAACTGTTAGTAATTGTGCGGTAAAGTAAAGCCCTGTGGTGTATCAACTACTAGTTAAGAGTCTCAGTTGAGTCCTGTAATGTTTGACCTGATAATAGCCCGTTTTGTCTCTGACCCAACAGAGGAAGCACAGATAAAACCACCATGGAGTGGTCAAGGGGAGGGAGTCCCCCCAGTGTCCATCAGTGATGTATTATGCCTTCTGCCCTTTGGAGAATGAATGGGTTTCACATCTAGGAAGCTGGCCTCCCCGAGGTAGCTTGTGAAATGTTTTCTAATGGACACAGGGAGGCCAATTTTGTTTCAGAACAATTTTCTTCACCAATTCTCTGTTACGCTGTTGGGACTGTGTGCCCTGGTTTCAGGTTTCCTTTCTACTGCTGTAATTCTCTGTCTTGATCGTCCTCCTCTTTTGTTTCCATAGCTTTTTATAATGCATATACGATGCTGTGAACAGAAATAAATTATTTATACAATCAAATGATTGGGGAGATTTTCTGTGGATGGCTTTTCACGCTGGTTGTGTTCATTCTCTCAGCCTCAGTGAGGGGAGCTATCACGAGACGGTGTCCCAGGGTCCTCAGGGGTCCTGAAGCTGAATCACTCACCTCTGCTTTTTGGTATCCAGGAGTACCCGGAGTGGTGGAGTCAGAGGCTTAAATGTGAAGTCTGGGTGCACCTGAGGCTCGTCTACTTGCACCGGCCCCCCACAGGGTCCTGTCCATTGGGTCATCTCAAATCCTTCAGGAAAATAGCCTTAATGTCTCACCTTTCCTCAGCAAAAAGATCATGAATTGTTACTTGTTTCCAAAGTGTTGAATGATTATATAAAATTGGAAATAGCTAGGTACTGATGTAACAGCAGTAAAAATTACCAAGGTGCTCAGTGTCCTGGCTGTGTCTCTGCTCCATGTCTGGCCATATCCATTGCCTTCGAAGCCATCAGCAGTACTCCAAGACTTGGGTTCTCTTAAGTGGGAGGTGTGCTAAGGCCGTCACACTCTGCTGCAGAGAAAAGGTCCACGCTCTAAAGGAAGAAATGACTGGGCCAGAACCAATGGCACCGTCCGCAAGGCAGCACATCAGGGCACTGGGAAGATGGTGAGCCACAAGCTTCACAGTCACTTTGTAGATGTTGAGACCCGGGTGGGGGCTCTCAACTCTGGTGGCCAAAAGAGCCAGTTGCAAATTCTGGCTTCAGTGCTTTGGGGCCTGTGATTTTGCTCAGGTTCCTGGGCCTCTGAGCCTCCGATTCCCTGTATGTAAAATGGGACCTTAATGGTCCTTCAGAGGGTTGTTGGGAGTGTGGAGCGTGATAATACAGCTGAAGAGCTTGGGCCAGGTCCTGGCACGGAACAAGTGCTCAGTAGATTGTGTTGTTATTGGCTGCTGGTGACATGCACAGTAGTTTAACCTTCCAGTAGGCCTTTAGGTTCAGTCCCTTTTATCCACACCTCTTCCTGTCCCCATTCTGCTGAAGGGCTGCTGACTCCAGGCTTAGACCAGAATGAAGTCCACACGTCCAGAGCTGTGAGAAGCTGAATTATGTGGCAAACTTGGGTGTATAGCCTCTGAAATCCATTACTCTATATACCCCACAACACTGGGCTGAGCCCCTTTAGAAGGAAAATAGGCCTTCAATTGCTAACACCTGACATGTTGAGTATACGGTAGGTGTTCAGTGGGTAATGGCTGAATGACATAATTCGTGTCAAAATAGGCATTATTTGAAATAGGTAATTTTTCCATTTAAATATTTAAATGAAAATAGGCAAAACGGTATCATTCCTCCACATCGCTGTCATGTGTTAAATGATCGTTCTGATCTTGTAGAAGCATCACGATGAAAGTTGGCAATCATGTTTGTGAATCTAGAGGTTTTTCTTAAAAACTGAGCAAGGCCTGACTTTATTCTCATTTGTGTTGTTGCATTAGCTAATGATTAGGATCCAGATTACACTGAAAGGGCACAGATGCCATTTCTAAGCATTCAAAGATAAAATGTGGTTGAAAAACCATTCCGGGACTATATTGGCTCCAGGAGTGAAAATAGTGAAAGTCAAAAGACACAAAGATCAGAACCCTTGCATTATGGCACGACCTTAATTTAACCTTGATTTCACAAATTCTCAGCAAGCCAAATGACATCTAGTGCCCAGATGATACTGCTCATTTTGTTTTCCAGAAAAGTAACCACAAATGGCCCTGTCACTAGCCAGGTTGGTTTGAGTGCTAAGCCAACTGCCCTATTTTCTCCAATTTGAATTTTTCCTTCAAGCATTTTTTATTCTTCACTTGTAAGTTTTTCGGTAGGCCACGGATATCTTGCCTTACTATTCGGGGCTGTTACTCTTGAGTGCAGAGTGTGGACTCTTGGAACAATCCTGTCACTAACATTGTAGACTGTTTTGATGTCATGATCATACAGTACCGGGGGAGGACCAAACTACATGCAAAGAGCAGGAGACAATAGGTCTGATATGATGAAAAAAGTAAGACAAGGCTCAGGGCCTGTGGCTCAAGTGGCTGTGGCACCAGCCACATACACCTGAGCTGGCGAGTTCGAATCCAGCCTGGGGTGGCCAAAAAATGACGGCTGCAACCAAAAAATAGCCGGGCGTTGTGGCAGGCACCTGTGGTCTCAGCTACTTGGGAGGCGGAGGCAGGAGAATCACTTGAGTCCAGGAGTTGGAGGTTGCTGTGAGCTGTGATGCCACAGAACTCTACCCAGGGCGACAGCTTGAGGCTCTGTCTAAAAAAAAAAAAAAAAAGAAAAGAAAAAGAAAAAAGTAAGAGGAGAACAGAAAGAATTTGACAGTCCTTGATTGGACAGCTCTTTCCCTGCCCAGCTCCATAACCTTTCTCTTCCTCCTTTGGGTCCTGATGCAAGTCTGACGTCTACAACTTGGCATTTGCCTGCCAGCAAAGAAGTCCGCCATCTCAGCTGAGACACTGCCATTTCTACCCCCGCCGCGCTCGGCTGTCTCATATATGTTCGCTTATCCTTAAAAACAGCTCTCCTTCTGGCTCTCCCGGCTCAGCATGTTTAAAATAGAATTTGCACAAGATGTTGGAGCACTGTGTATACTTCGGTTTGGCACCGGTTGGAAATTTAAGAATGGGACTGCATCAGTTTCTGAGAGGAACTTGCAATTTGAGGATTTCTGAGAAAGTGGCCTATGGTTCCCACCCACCCATCCCCCGAGATTAGAAGTGAGAAAGAAAGGGCCGCGTCTTACCCAACGAAGTTTTCAGAAAAGGAAGTGGTTTTCCTTGAATAGCATGCCCTTACTGTGACTCTCTGGGCATTAATTACTTCCTAGGAGAGTGTAGCAGTGAATGCTTTCTACCTGGGGGTACAGCAGCGTGACTTGAAAGAAATAACCCAAACGAGTAATTTTGTAGGTTATGTTTATAGCATGGCTCTGAAGGACAAGTTTGCATTTGTTAATTAAACTTACTCTAGCTTAGTAATGTGCACAACCCTGTTTATAGTCCCTGTTAGTCGCATGTGATCTTGGTTACAGCCCCTGCAATCTTCATGGAATCTGAGTACATGCTAGGCACCAGGCTAAGTATTTCATATCTCCATCTTGTTTTGTTCTCCCAGAAGCCCCAAGAGATCAATTAATTTTCTCTGCTCTTACAGATGAGGAAACTGAGGTTAAGAGAAGATTAGATGATCTGCAAGATCAGTCGCTGGCTGGGGTAGAGCCCGTTTAAACCTCAGGTCCCCTGCACTCTGAGCCTAGGCTCCAGGAGTGTCAAGTCACCCCCTGCTCTTGCACTGGGAAAGTTCTGCAGTTTAAGGAATCTGGGGCTTTGAGTGGAAGAACAAGATGATGAAGGGTTTGTGTTGACAGCCCACACCACCACCCTCATGCTGGTGACAGAAAGGGCCCTCCTGCCCACGTGCCCCAGCATAGCTCCTGGCTCCCCTCCTTCCGGACATATCCTCTTGTCTAGAAAAAGACAATCCCTCTTGTGTCAGAAGCTATCCTTGAATAACCGATTCTCATAGTCCTTTCAGAAGAGTGTTCCTGTTGGGGACAATGCCTCCGTGTCTCATACAGGGGCACAGCTGTGCCCCAGCGGGGGACACTGGGGGTGCCAGCGCATCTGCACTTAGGGACCGTATTGCGTGAGCCACCTCACCCCTCTCAACCTCAGAATCCTGGCCCTGCCTAACCCCTTGGGATCATTTTAAAGATCAAATGGAATGAAAGTAGGGGATGCATGTGCAACCTGCCAGGCAGATCCAGACACAATGGGGGGAGGGCACCTGCGCAGCTCTGGTGTGGCCATCCCTCTCTCCCTGCTCACGCTTGCAGAGGGATTCTGCTCATCCAGACAGCCCTGGTGCTTTCTCCACGTATTCATGGACAAGGAAACTTCCAACTCAGAGGAAACTGGAGGAGACTGCAAAAAAAACCATCTCTCCTTGTGAGATTCTGGATGGAGATTCAGATTCTTGTCCACAGATTCTCGTTCTTCTGACGGCCGCCTCCGATCATGCTCACTTCCTCAAATGCAGCTCACTGTGCTATTCATTTCAACTGCCCAGGTCTCGTAAAAATGACGATAATTCCAGTGTGTAATTTACAGGGCATCAGGGTAAGTAATGGCAGTTTTGGCAACGTATTTCATAAATACATGTTTGAATCCATTATTACATGGATGAAATTTTGCATTGTTGTATAATTTGCAGTGTACTGGGATGCTGTATTCATCATGTAAAAATGCTTACAAAAACAGTATGTGTAAACAAATGGGACCCACACTGTACATGGCAGTGTCCCCAGAGGGCTGACACTCCAGTGAGAGATCTGGACTGAACCCTCAAGGGAGGAACTTGACTCCAGCATGAAAGACCCCCAGCTTTACTACAGAGAAATCCATTCGTGCAACCAAATCCACAATTGCAAGCCACGCCAGCCTTGCAGTAAAACTAGGAGTAATCTGTGAAAATTGCTCCCTCAAAACCTTTTTCCATTGGTTTCTGAGATTTTCCTGATGGGGTGATAGTCACCGGGCTAAGGTCCACTCCCTCCCCACACTCCTGCCCTTTTTGTACAGGTGTATGTTTCAAAAGCCAAGATCAGTCTGGTGGCCAAAATGCTGGCCCCAAATATTGCTGACCCCTCCCATGGCCACCCCATTCTCTATGTCCAGCAGATATTCTGGCTCCTTAGTGCCCACTCCCTCATGGAAGGCATTGAAGAGCCAGGGGCCTGCCTAGGCTGTGCCGTCCCAGGATCTGCTGTCTTATCTGACCGTGGCTCTTTCTTCTTGAGCCTATTTTGGAGTCTCAGGCAGCTAGTTCCCTCCACAGAGCCCTTCCTAAGACACATCTCAGGTGGTTAGAAATCCTGAGACAGGTGTGAGTCCTAGTCCCAGCTCAGGCTTCTGAACCAGGAGCCCTTCAACCTAAAAGGAGACAGGCCTCTGCCTTCAGTTTGTTCTAGAGTTAGCCACTTCCTGCAGAAGTTGTGGAAATGACCACTTTCCCCTGAAACACTCAGGGTCTTAATTCCATTCTTCCTACATCTGTGTGTGTTCGTAGCTGTGATGCTGGCCTCAGATGTTAGAGAGTCTGATTTGGGAGAAGGAGACGCGGTGGGTAATACAGATCAATGTTTTATCATCTTTCTTGCTGACAGGACCCCGATTTTGCTCAGAGAGCACCATTTGCCTTGTAGCTGTGTGCTCAGGGAAGGTGACCCTACCCCCATCTTCAAGGGGGCTTAGTCTGAGCCATCAAGTTAATTGTTCCTCTTGACCACGATTTGCTGAGAAGAACCATCTCTGGTGATTCTGATCAATGAGGACAGAGGGAAAGGTTTTTGAGAAAGGAATGAGTGAGTGGGCTTTGGAAATTTTTTGTTAAGTTGTAAAATAAAACACAGGGACCATGTACCTCTCCCTTGCTCTCTCTAAATTTTGGTGAATAAAGATGTGATGCCTGGAGTGGCTGCAACCATCTTGACACCACGAGGAAAGTGAGCCCCACACATTGAAGATGGCAGAAGGAAAATAGGGAAGGAACCCAGGTCTCAGGTGATGCCATTGAACTACTGAAATAGCCAATCTTGAGGTTGCCTAACCTCAGGACTTGTGGTCATATGAGAAAGTAGCCCATCTTTTACTTGGAATTTCATCTATTTAGCAGGTATAAATTCTCAACTAATAAGACCTCTCAGACACCATAACCCCACTGTTACAAAACAACAATGCCTGGCTGTGGGATGGAAACCTCTCCATCGCTTCTTTGCCAACACGTCACAGCAGATTGAAACTGGCCTTGGTTGGCCTAGTCTGGTGGGGCAGAAGGACTGACTGCTCCCATCCTTGTTTGACAGTTACTACTGGGAAGTCAAGGGCAGTGCGGCCAGGACAGTGTAATTCGGAGTAAGCCCTTTACCAACACTCATTTTCTCAAAAGAAATGATTAAGATAACGTTCATATTATTAATTACTGCCATTTATAGAGTGTTTGTTTTATACCAGACACTGAATTAAGCACTTAACAGCGTCATCCCACTTAAGCCTCTCGGAAGCCCGTGTGGCCAGCACATTCGTCCCATCTGTACTGGTTGCCTCCTTTGAACAGACAGGCAGATCATCTTAAAAGCAAAGATTGACCACTTAGGTGTGCCAAGCACTGGGCCAAATATATGAGCAGACTATCCTATTTTCCCTGATAAGTGTCATGGGATTGGGGCTATTTTTATCATTAGCCTCATTTCACAGATACAGAAACAGGCTTGGAGGTGCCTGGTGCCAAGGACACAGAGCTGCTGAGCTGAGTGAGGGGTTAAGCCCAGGCAGCCTGACTTCAGAGCCTGTGCGCCTGCCACAAGACAGCATCCCCACAGCCCAGAGCCAGGACCTGGCGGCACGGTAGACACCCAGAACATTTGCTACATGAATAGGCTCCTAATTGGTGTGTGTCCCCATGAGTGCAGCTGAGAAAGTGGCACCGGACTCTTCAAACTAGCTTCTCTCCAATGTGCATCCTGCTCACCCCGGGATCCTGTCACAGTGCAGGTCCCGGTTGGCTGGGCTGTGTCATGAGATTCTGCATTCATGGAAAGTTCCCAGTAAGGCCACTGGTGCTGTTCCCTGAATGCAAGTGTCAAAACATTCATCCATTTCTTGGGAGTTGCCAAACTTCACTTCGTATCATGCTAGTGCCCCAGAAAGCCTCATGCCTGGGCAGTATCGCTCTAGTCCCACCAAGTCCCACCAAGGCAGTGGCTCTCAGCCAGGGGAAGTTTTGTCCCCCAGCTGCAATGGCAGTGTCTTGAGACACAACTGGTTGTCACAACTAAGAGGAGGGTGCTGCAGGCTCCAAGGGGTGAAGTGCAGCTGCACACCTTACAGTCACAACTAAGAGGAGTGCTGCAGGCTCCAGTGGGTGAAGGCCAGGGGTGTGGCTGCCCACCTTATAGTACTTGGACAGCCCCCAACACAAAGAATGACATGGCCTGGGATGTCAGCAGTGCTGAGGCTGAGGGACCCTGCTCTGAGGTCTTTGCCCTGGTAGTTCCCTCTCCCTAGGATGCAGTTCCCCAGGCAACTCCCTGACTCCATCCAGCCCCACTTTAGGATCTTCGCTCCAACATCCCCCTCTTGGCCAGGACTTCCTAGCCTTTTATTTAATTTTGATTTTAAAACAGTGCAGTGGCATCATCACAGCTCACTGCAGCCTCAAACTCCTAGGCCCAAGAAATCCTCCTGCCTCAGCCTCCTAGACTGCTAGGATTCCAGGTGTGAGCCACCATGCCCAGCCCTAGCCCCCTATTTTAAATAGTAACTCACCCTCACGCTCTCTCTCTTCCCTGCAGCATTTTCCCCTGTGATACTTGATTCCCTGGTGTGGTTTCGTTTTCCTCCCCTCACTCACGGCTTGCCTTCCTCTGTGTATTAGTTGCCTCTTGCTACTATAAATATTCCCACCAAATCGGCAGCTCCGAACAACATAAATGTGTTATTGTACAGTTCTAGGGATCAGATATCCTAATATGCAGGTGTCTGCAGGGCACTCTGTCCCTGGCCCTGCCAGCTTCCAGAGGCCACCACGTGCCTTGACCCCTTCCACCCTCACAGCTGGCAGCACAGCCTCTTTGCATCTCAGTCTGACCTTGCCACTCCTGCCTCCTCTGATAAGGGCGCCGGTGACTACATTGGACCCACCGAGACAATCTGGGATACACTCCCCACCTCGTGGTCCTCAACCCATCACATGCACAAAGTCCCTTCTGCCATGTGGAGTAGTAACACGTTCACAGGTTTTGGGGATTAGGATGTGAACATCTGGGGATCATTATTCTGCCCACTGTACACTACCAGATTGAAAACACCATGAAGGAAGGGATTTTTATCCATTTTGTTCATTTCTTAGTCCCCAGATCCTAGAACAGGGCCTTGTATTTAGGAATATTAATTTACTGAATGATGAATGACCTTTGGTTTTCAGAAGAAATTGTAAGAAAATTGAAAGCCACAGAAGACTTCCTCCAAAACAAATAAGGTTCACCTGAAAAGAGTAAAACTGTATAGTCAATTTATTATGGATGAAAATCAGTATTTAAAAAGTAAACTTGAGGCTGGGTGTGGTGGCATGCACCTGCAGCCCCAGCTACTCAGGAGGCTGAGGCAGGAGGATTGCTTGAGGCCAGGAGTTAGAGGCTGCTGTGAGCTATGATGATGCCACTGCACTCTAGCTGGCATGACAGAGTGAGACCCTGTCTCAAAAAGGAAAGTAAACATAAAACAAGCCATGTCTTGGCCAGAGTTCAACCAGAACAAGGCCATCAGTGAATCTACATAAGGATGGGGTCCACCTGAAGGGCTCAAGAGAGCCAAAACTGTGTGGAGAATAGAAGTTCCGGGGAGATGCTGGCAGCAGGGACCTGGGGCTTTCCACTTGCAGTGCTGCTGCCAGTGACACCAAGGTTTTTCTACAAAAGCAGTGGCACCTGAACAGAAACACAAATACATGCCCTATTTGCCAGGAACAGCTCTAATTGCAAATGCATCCATCGGAATTTTGGTTTGTGCATTGATGTATCAGTTTCCTAGGGCTGCCAGAAGACTGTGCCACAGACAAAGGGGCTTTGACAACAGAATGGGTTAGCGTCAGGGTCAGGGTTAGGGTCAGAGCTAAAGTCTGAGACTGAGGTGTCAGCAGGCTGGCTCCTTCTGTCCAGGCCTTCCCCTTAGCTTCTGATGCTTTCTGGCCATCTGTGGTCCTCCAGGCTTCACATGGCACATGGCCATCTCCCTGTGTGCATGTCTCTGTCTGGATTTGCCTCCTCATGTTGGGACAGGGTTCACCTAAGACCTCATGTGCCTTGCTCATCTGCAAAGACTTCATTTCTCTGTGGACGGACCTACATGGTTTTTTACCCTACCTTCTTCCCTTACTACCCTTATTTTACCCTTCACCTTTTGGCCCTGTATCCTTAAAAAAGGTTAGAGGCAGTTAAATCAGGTCGAGGTCCAATATCACCGGCTCATTAACCAAGAATCTAACTATTATTCTTCACCGCCCTCCATAACACCAATGACGGGTAAGACTCCCAAAGCTGGGACAACCTAAGACAGGATATGGAGAGGCTGCATGGTGGATTACATTCATAGTACCCAAAGATGGGTAAGATCACTCTGCGTTCAGTCAACCTAAGACAGGGACCAAACCATTGATGTTT